>JAOEGL010000003.1:242406460-242701460 GCA_034509955.1 Urosaurus nigricauda
AATGTTCTTAATCTTTGTAATAACTAGAGATGCAATGTGCTCTACATGGGGCTACCCTTGTGCCTAGTCCGGAAACTCCAACTGGTACAGAACATGGCAGCCAGGTTAATAACCGGAACAACTAGGAGTGACCACATAATATTAAAGTCACTCCACTGGCTGCCTATTAGTTTCTGGGCACAGTACAAGGTGTTGGTTATCACCTTTAAAGCCCTACATTGCTTGGGCCTAACTTATCTAAGGAATCGCCTTCTTCCATATAATCTGACCCGTGCACTCAGGTCCTCTGGGAGGAATTTATTGCAGCCCTCAAACACCACACTGACTGCAACCTCCCAGCCTGTGGAATGGCCTGCCAGACAAGATCCATCAAACTACCAACAGACAGCCTTAAGAAAGCTGTCAAAACAGATCTCTTCTGGAAGGCCTTCCCAGAATAGTACTCAGCCGAAATGATCTTTCACACATATGCTATGATTTCGCCCACCGTCTTTGAGTTTAATGATTTTAATGTTTAATTCTTTTTTTTTGGGGGGGGGGGCGGATATTGTGTATATATTGTTGTATAATTTTAATGATGTACACCGCTTTGATTGTCTTAACAAAAAGCGGGATATAAATAAAATTGTATTATTTATTTAGAACATGAAGAATCAAAATCCAATTGTTACAAAACAAGGACAGGAAGAAAATGGTGGGTTTCAGATAACAAAACTGAGATTGGGAGATTTTCACATCCCTAATAGTGACTCCTATTTAAATTTAATTATGAAAGTAACTTCCAGAGGAGTTTAAAGATTTATCATACCTTACATTGTTCCCAGGAGAAATAACAAAATAAAAAAAAAAATTTGTCCCTTTAGTGGGGATTTATGAATAGATAATGTACCTTAAAAGTGCCATTTTAAATACAACTTAAAACAAAAGAGAATCACCAACCTCGTTCTCCTTGGCCCTTATTTGACTTGCTGGAAGTTTTGTCAGCACTCAATTTTTGGAATTTATATCTAGCCCACTGTGTCAAATGATCAAGCATGGAGAATACTGTCTGTGTACTTAAATGGCTAAGATCTGAAGCACTATCCTCACATCGTCTTGCACTGGCATCATCATTTTTAAGAACAGCCATGATTTCTGCATAAACCTGCACAGTGTTTAATAAAACAAAAAGAACATGAAATTGTTACTTTGTTATTATATTATTAAATTTTTATTATGAAAGCAGGCACAGGTTAGATAGAGACCTAGGACAAGTTAATGTTATCTCAGCCATAGGGGAAACTACTGGGAAACATTTCTCTGAGGCAATCAGTCCATGAGGAAAAAGGACTAGTAACATAAAAAGATGTACCAACTTCTTTTCCAGAATCATACAGTTTCAAAACAGCAACAAGCTGGAAAGCTGCACTATTATGTAACTGGAGAAACCACAACACTAAGGATTATAACATGTGGTGTTTTCCCAGAAGTTTCCACACAACTGGAATGTATTAGCTACATCTCTACACTTGAAAGAATTGCATTACTGTACTAAGAACCACCACAACCACAACCTGTATTTAATTATTATATAACTATTTTGTTGCTGTTGCTAACCACCCAAGTCGACTTTAAATGTTGTTGTTAATTGCCTTCCAGTCGATCCCAACTCATGGCAACACTGTGTGTCACGTGATTGCCACACGTCCAAGTCGCCCAGAAGCAGGCTTATTATGCCTGTCTGTTTTGCCCCTGTTTCTTTAAAAATTTAATGGGGAATGTATACATCTTTGAAGTGAGGAAAACAGCATAGACCTGAGGTCTGCAATTGACCTTAGATTTTAGTCAGTAAAGATGAATTCCACTGTTAATCACTTTTTATTGAAAACTGAAATATAGTGGATCCTGTAATTGAGAAATTTAGTTCCTTCAACCCTGAACAAGAGAACGGAATATTTTCCATTACATCCCTATTTCTTCTGCCCAAACATATCCACAATGCCCTTGAGGCCTTACACATTCATTCTACCATCTCCTCAGAAAATATGAAAAAACTGTAGCTTTTATTGCCGTCTACTGATAAATCTACACACTAAAATAACATGAGAAATCAGTGAAGTGCAGGGAAAAAATAAAATTCAAAGTGCTGGTTTATGACCTATAAAAGTTCTATATAAGTAGGGTCCAAACTATATGAAGGACCTTTCTCAGTTGTAAGACTTGGGTGTGTGTGTGTGTGTGTGTGTGCGCGCGTATTCTTATTGTTACATTTTTCAGTCCTTTTATACAGTTTTAAGTTAATGATGTTTTAACAGGTCAGCTGATTTAACTTTTAAAACATATTCTTTCATTATTTTTCAGCTGTACAGTGGGTCCTTTCCATCCATGGCGGTTTGGTTCTGGGGGCTCCCACAGATGGAAAGAAATGCAGGTGTTGAAGCCCATATCAGTTAATGGAAAGGAACATGCGTGCATCCACACCAGTATGCCTGCAGATGTGTGCCACCATTGACTAATATGACACAGGGTGGTCCTGGAAGCTCCAATCTACAGATGGCTATGCTGGATCTACTGTGGGTGTTATGTGCCATTAAGTCATTACACACTTATGGAGACCCTAAGATGAACTCATCATGAGGGTTTTGGGGTTTTTTTGCAAGGTTTGTTAAGAGGAGGTTTGCCATTGCCTTCCTCTAAGGCCGAGAGAATGTGACTTGCCCAAGGTCACCCAGTGGGTTTCAAGACCGAATAAGAATTCAGAACTCAAACCACTATGCCCCTTTGGCTCTTTGCTTTAATCTATCCTGTACACTGCTTTGGATCCCATGTTGGGAGAAAGGTGGGGAATAAAATAGGGGAAAATACAGCAGGTAGTCAAACACATTAGCACACATTATGTGACATTAATACTTAGCATGAAGATAGCATCTGGGCAAGTGTAAGGAAGTAGTACGAAAATGTGTTTTGTATTCCATTAACCTCCCAGGAGAGGCAAAATCAAGTGACTTAAGAGTTGTTATTATTTCCTGGCTGTCTCCAGGGCATTAGTATAAGATGGAGTAGGCAACTGCAAACACAGCAGGGGCCATTTTTCCTTCCTATCCCGACCTAGCCGGCCATAGGCATGTGTTTTAGTGTGCCCAAAGTGATTTGATGTCACTTCCACACACCACTTTGACTGATTTTTCTTTTCTTTCTGGTCTGTTATGGGGAGGTTTGTGGGGGATGGAGGGTTTAGGTAAACAAATTGTTGACTTTTTAGGCAGTTTTGGGAGCTTTGGAGGCATAAAAGTCACCCCAAAATCTGCCTGAAAACAATTTTTTTAAATGGGGGGAGATCTGGAGGCTTAGAGGCCACGCTTAGGGTTCCCAAGTGCCACATGTGGTCTGTGGGTCACACTTTACCCACCTTGGTATAAGGTAAATTGTTTCCCTTCATTCCCAGAACAAATCATCGTCTCAGCTATGATTTTTGATTCACAGAGAAAGCTAACCAGCAACATGTCAAACTGTTAACAGTACAGAGGAGGAAGAAGAGAACAGAAAGAAGACTATTTTTATTTATAGCTCACCTTTCCCCCCAAAACTGGGTCTACTGGATCAATGCCAATTCAGTCAACATATGTATAAATTCCACTGACTAAGACCAACAACTAAATGTAGGTCAATAGCTTTTGAAACTCTTAACAGAGGTCAACAACCATGGGTTTGTCATGGTCCAAAACACACTGCAAAAATAATCCTGTTTGAGACTACTTTAACTGCTCAGTGCTAGGGAATCCTGGAGATTGTAGTTTATTGTGGCACCAGAGTTCTCTGCCAGAGAAGGCTAAATGTCTCACAAAACTACAATTTCCAATTCCCTTGCATTAAGCCAGGGCAGTTAAAACAGTCTCAAACTGGATTATTTTTTCAGTGTGTTTTGGACCTAAGAGAAGCAATTTGCAGATCTTGTACACTGGTGTATTGGCCAATGACAAAAACAGGGAAACATTTTACATTTTTAAAGAGAGTAAACAGGTAAAGGAGCTCTCACCTCTTGCTGATCCTCCTGATTGCATCCTAAAAGAACATAAACAAGGATATGGGGAAGGAGATAGATTGTCACCTTGAAGTCATTCTTCATCATAATACTGCAACAGTTGAAAACCTTACTGGCAAGGTCATGCCGCACCTGTAGCAATGATTAGTGCTGAAATTTAGTAGACATATAACACTGGAAACCTCACTTAAATGAAAGATGTACTCATTAATCTTACCTTAGTTACAAGGTAACCAGCCCAGGTAGCTGACCATTCTGCAAAATTTTTGCCTAATTTGCTCAAGTAAATAGGCTTTTTAACCTTTGACCAATTTACAGCCTTCTGATAACTCTTGTATCTGTAAACATAATTTCCAAAAGTTGTTAATATGTATTACTTTAAGTAGATAAGTAGTATAGGAAAGCAACATTATAGCATCAATTACATGACTACTCAAAGTATGATAATCCTCATTGCAGTTTATATAATTGTACAACTATCTACTATGTGAACTGGAAAAAGCAAACAATAGGACATATACTTACTTAAAAGCCATATTTTAGAGACCCACACATTCATAAGGTATTATTGCTAGCTAGGTCTTGTATAAAATGGCTGACATTAAAAAAAACCACTTAATTTTATTTACAACTATTCAAAATGTCATTATTCTGTAATTTTTTCTTTACCTCTCCTTTATCACTGAATGATCTGCTGGTTTGTTATACATCTTATTTAAAATACAGTCAGCCCTCCACATTTATGGCTTTAATTTTGAGGCTTTGATTATTCATGGAGTGGATTAGTATGTTCTCTCTAAGAATCTCTAGGTCCTCCAGCTCAACTCTATGGGCTATACCTGCAGAAATCATAGTGGAGGGCCTAGAAATTCCTAGAGAGAACACTTCTTAAGGCATGTGCAGGTCCTCCAGAATAATTCTATTGACAACGTCTGACATATGTTGATCACAGAGTTGCACTGGAAGACCTACAAATGTCTGCAGAATTGAAATCAAAGGCTTTCATGGCCAGCATCCATAGTTTTTTTGTAGGATTTTCAAGATATGTGGCCATGTTCTGGAAGAGTTTATTCCTGATGTTTTGCCAGCATCTGTGACTGGCATCTTCAGAAAATGAAGATCTTCAGCAAACATCAGGCATAAACTCTTCCAGAACACAGCCACATAGCCTGAAAAACCCACAAAAAAGCCTACAGAAGTGCTTTCTCAGGTAAAAAATAGTATTATTGCATTTTCCCCACTTTCAAGGAGGTCTTGTGCCCCTAACCCCAGCAAATGTGGAGGAGCCACTGTATTGTGAAACATTTTTTAATCCTCTCTTTCGTACAATCATATGCCTCTTCCATTGAAGAGGCATAGGCAAAGGTTAGCCTGCAGTCTGATTTAACTCTTTTAAGTCCAATTAAAAATACTGCATGTATTTTTCAGTACTGCCTACCGTGTGTTTAAATGAGGTTCCAATATTTCCTGAATATGATCAGGAAACATTTTCCAAAGTTTGGAGCCTGGGCAGTCAGTGGCTGTCTCCCTACAACCATAGATAGATAGTAACTCCTTAAAAAGCAAAGAAAAAAGGGTTACATAAAAATATTACATAGCATTTAAGTTTTGCACATTCAAAGTTTTAACTGAAAAGACTCTTGAAAGAAGAACCGCAGATCACTAAGGAGGAATGTTAAGAAAGAGGAAGAATATTCATTATGATATATAGTATATTCCCTTTTAAAGCATCTATATATTAGCTAATTGTGGTAGTCACATAATTTCTTCCTCACCCTAGCACCAGATGTAATAATCAAAACTATTTGAAGAATGGTGTATCATTTAATTAGCACGCTCTTTATTTCATTAAAATATTTATAGGTCATATCTAGAGCTCTTAGATACAGACAATGCAACAAATTTTTACAACCATTTAAAACAGTTCAACAGAATAAAACAAGGGACAAATCCATAAAACAACATATCAGGATTTAGGATCCATGAGAGGTTGCTAGGGGTTCTGCAAGAGGTCATGATTGATTTTTTTTAAAAGCTATAGATAAAAAAAATCCTGGCTTGGGTCAGTTCCCACATCAGCTAAGGACTCACTACCACCACATGCTCTTTACCTTCCCCTGCATCTCTGCCATGTCTAACAGGAAAACAGGGCACCTGGCCCAGTTTTCATGTCAGACGTGGCGATGGGGTTTGCTCACTACTGAAGATGCAGGGGGAAGATAAGGAGTGTGCAGGGTGTTTAAACAGTGGGATTTGCTGGGATGTTTCCAGGAAACTCTGCGGCAAATGGGAGGTCAAATTGACCCATATTAAGGGCAGTTTACCCCGGGATCAGACCAGATTCCCTGTATCTGTGTCTGGTCTGCTGAGACCTGGCTCAATCTTGGCCTGGGGCTTTGGCTTGCATTGTCCAAACAGGACAATGTTAAGCCATGGGTTTTTTGCCCCATGCTGACAGACCCTCAGTCATTCAGGCCTCTAAGGGGAGGGCATTCCTGAACTGGGGTGCTACCACAAAGACAGCCCTTCCACCTTATCTACACATAAAGGGTTCATCCCACTAGTGAGGTACAGAGATAAAATTCCTGTGTTCAACCAAAGGGAATTATAATACTGGATAACATAAAAGGCATCAACATAACATAATATAACACAACATAACATAACATAATACTAGATAACATATAAGGCATTGAAGATAAACGGAAGTACCTACAGGTTTATGTAATAAAGATATTGCAGCAGAAATGAGATAATATAAGTTGTTTAGTAAAATTATGTCAATACTTAAGAAAGACAATTACTTAACATTTAGAGATCAGGTTGAGACTTTCAAATGGTTTGGAATTTATAATATTGCTGCTATTGGTCCTATTCTGGTTTCAGGAATGTGCTATTTTTAACATTTATTATATCTCATCTCAAGTGCTTTTTCTTAAAGTAGAAAGATGAGTAAGCCAACCCTACCTGAATAGCATATGAAGCAGAATCTTGAGCCCGAACATTATCAGCATATGCAAGGAAAGCTCTCGTCAGCTCCATGAATAATCCATGGGCAAAATGTGGATCTTCTACACCGGTCTGATGAAAAACAAATTAAATTCATTTGATCAATTTTGTTAATGTCCTCAGACTTGTTACTATTGAATTCTAGTTTCATACTAAAGCCACACATGTATATTTATACTCCTTACTATATAGACTTTTATATTTTGATTTTTTTAAAAAGGATACATCATTAGAGAAATTCTATTAACATTCCTTACCACAAACGTAAGACCTTTTCCTTGGCTGTCACTTGTTGAGAAGTCCAATCTGCCTGGATCTATAGCTCCCAATTCACCTAAACATTCCCCACACAGAAGCCGTGCATGAGAATGCACATCCTGGCAGCCAATCAGAAGGACAGTCACCAGCTGAGAAATAACTGGTTCAACTGTTTCACTATCTGTTGCATATTTTATCAGTTTCTCCTAGGGAAAGAAAAGCAAAAATGAACGAACAAATTATATAAGCATATGTTATGCTCCAGTGTTTTACCATTTATATCTCAGTCTTTCATATAGTGCAGTGTCACAAGTAAAACCATTTTTAAAATACAATAAAATGCAGAAGAAAAAACATAAAATGAAGAAATAAACTAAAACACCTAATTTAGGGTCCAAATACACCTGTCTACACATTAGACAATATAATATTTAGGAGTAGTGTCATGGAATAAGACACTGTGAGTGTGAAATGGTTTCTGTAAAAAAAAAATTGCACATCCTGGAAGCCACTTTAATTTCTGGTTTAAATCAGGGCTTTCTTGGGCTGAAATCAACTGGAATGTGGAAAACTAGCAATTTGGAGTGCATTTTTAAAAATTACATAAAAAATTGAGAGAATGGGGAGCCATTGGACACAGTGTAGCACTTTGAGATACTGAAGAGAGCCAATCGCTGGGAGATGCCCATCCTTGGTTTGGAAGCTGAAAGAAATGAACATAGGCCACATTGTACCAGTTCAGACTATCTCCCGACGTAGCCCTGTGTTATTTATGATAACTGGCAGTGGATTTCCAGGTGGACAGAGATGTTCTTCATCACCTGCTATCGCAAATTCACATTATTTCTTTATGCTCAACTACAAAGCCATGGTCCTTCCCTTGTCCAGCTGCCAGAAAAAAAGACCACAATGTATCATGTACACTCCTCTCATACCATTACAGCCATGATGTTGGCTGTCAGTAGCAGAAAACAGTATAATAATATTGCTTTCTGCTACTGACAACCAACATCATAGAACAAGAGTACACAAAATACCATGCCACAACATGAGATACATTGTAAGGCAGAGAGGGAGAACCTGTACCTTCCAAGATGTTGGACTAAATTTCCATCATTTCTGAAAGTTGATCATGTGACCTTCGGCTGGTAAGAGCTGGAATCCAACTACATTTAGAGGGGCACAAGTTCCTCAACCAAGTTCTAAGATATGACCGGGGGGGGGGGGGGAGAAACTCAGTGCAAAGGATGGTATCCAATTAACCCTCCCATTCTTTCAACAAAGAATTAAGTATATGTAAGTTAGGGATCCTTGGCACAGATTATGGAAGAGCACTGAGATCTATGGGTGAAAGTGTGGAAAAAAAGGGAAAGTCTTGTTGCACAAAGGGATATCTGTTTGTATCACTTTGGGTTTCGCCTGTTTTGGGGACAGGGCCTTAGTGGATGTACAGACTTTTCAGTTCAAACCAGGACTTTTAGCTAGACAATCTCAATTAGCAAAACTGGGGAAACGTTTGCCTGAAAGCTTGGAAGAGCAGCTGTCAATCAGAATAGAAAGTTCAAGGATGAATGGGCAAGTAGTGTAACAGGCTCATACAAAGGAAAAGTTCTCTCTTATCCATGGCAAATCAGTGTTGAGTAATTCAAAAGAAAGCCAGGTCTCTAAACAAATGATGGGCATTAGAAGATGTGTGTGGGAAAGCTCCCTATTGTCCCTAAATTACACTGTAATTAAGTGAACGTATGCTACCAAGGTAGAATTAAGAAACAGATACTTTTAATAGGCAGGTAGAAAGAATGCACCACATACAAATCTGTCTTCTCTCATCAGGCTGACATTGAAATGAGAAGCTCACTTACTGCATGACAGGTAACTGAATATCACATGATTTATCTAGTATGGATCACCTTTCTCAGCAATGCTTACAAGAGAAAGGAAGAAATAAGACAGCAAAGCACAAGAATAAGTGAACAAGTGCTGTGAATCCTTTTATAAAATAGAAATACTATCTTTTCCTTTCATGTTGGGAGCAAAAGAGTTCTAGTTTGATAAAGACTGGCTGCAAGGTTTTTTAAAAAAAGCTTCCCTATATCAGAAACCCAATACAGCTATTTAACACTTGGGAGTAAATATTTTTACACATCTTTCTAAAATTGAAGGTGTCATTAATGCAAAGATTAATTTACCAATGTTGATACACTAAGAAACAAATTAATTTCAAAACTGGTGTAGCAGTTAATGCTGCTGCGCACAATTGATTTCAGCTTATCTTTCCCTGAAAAACCAAATCTCCCAATATAGGACCACCCAAGTCTTAGGATGAGGACGACTTTCTCTTGGTCCCACTGCCATCTCAGGCATGTTGGGTGAGGACACGGGGGAGAACTTTCTCAATGGCTGCACCTAGACAATGATGGGAAGCTGGGCTGGCCCCCTCTCAACTCTATTTCCACCAACAGGCAAAGACCCTTCTCTCTGTTGCAGAATGTCTTTTAACTGGGGTGTGTTATTTTTATCATATTAATGGCCTTTTAAAATTGTTTTAAATCAATATTGTTAATATAATTGCTTTTTAAACATTTGCACTATCCATTTTTTTAACTGTACTGTACAGTCACCCCTCCGTTCTCACAGACCTGAGATCCACGGTCTTGAATATTCAGAGGGGCGACCTCCACTAATTTCAATGGGGTGCACCTCCGCAGTGCGTGCTCGTACCCTGCTCTCTATTCGAGCCTATGGGCTTGAATATCAGAGGGTCTCCAATTTTGTGGGTGGGTTGGGTGAGGTGGGGTCCAGAATGGCTGTGCTTTGTTTTAACTCACAATGTGAAGCTGCCTTGAGCCCCTTACTGGGAGAAAGCTGAGAGATAAATCCAATCCAATCAAATCAAATGTGTATTCACTTTCATTAAGGCTACCTGGCAAATACATTCTGAGCTTGAGTTTTACATACTTGGTTTTTATATAAAGTTTCCTTTAGGCTGGTGAGAGCATGAATCCGAACATCTACATTTTCATGCTGAATCGCTTTCATGGAAAGCTGCAGTGCTGTCTGTAAGTCGGTGCTCTTGGATGTCTCCTAAGGGAAAAAATAAAGATAAAATGTATCCTAGGTAGTCTGTTTCATTATTCAGTGCCCCCAAACAGTAGCTTGTGTGAAGGAAGACTCTCAGACCTAGGGATCTCTAATGTTCCTATCTATAAAACATGAATTTGTTACAAGAAATCCAGTGCATGTTTTCATTCAACAAATGGGACAGAGAAGGACATGGTTAAGTTGGAAAGATTATTTACATTATATTTGCAAAGAATTATGTGTGTTCTTAGATCCTGCTCAACTGTATGTACATTATTCCAAATAGCCTATCAAACATTTCAGCTAAAATGTATCTGATATTTTGACAGAGCACGTTTTCAAACAGTTTACAAAAGCATTTCATACCACTGTTAGATATTACGACCAGCATCTGTCTCTTTACTGTTATTGCAAATAATTTTTACACTTCCTTTCCTCCTATGAACACAGGATAGTGTATGCACTTTCCCTTATCAGGATACTCCGAACAAGCCTAAGGTGCCAGGTAAGATGAGTGACTGAAGCTTGCCCCCAGTTTCCAAATAAACTTTATGGGCAAATGGGAATCTGAATCTGGGTTTTCTCAATCTAATTTATCACTCTTTATCAATGACACCACACTAGGTATCTTTAGCAGCGAAGACAAAATATTTGTCCGTTTCACAATCCAACAAAACAAACAGACTGTTACTAAGAAGTAGGAAAGTATGACAGAACCAAAATATGTTTTTCTATTATTTTATTACAGATCTGAGCAGAAAGGTACAACATAAGCTTATAAAGTATTGTATGAATTGTTTGTTTACCATTAGCCTTCCCATGGCAAAGGTTGTAAAAGAATCTTATAGAATGCCATGCCAACAGTCCATTTTCACCTACAATTTTACACACACACACACACACACACACATATATATATATTTAAATAAAAATAAATCAATACCTTTCTATATTCTTGAAGAACAACTTGAATTTCTTTTAGCTCAGGATGGTCTGGTAGAAAATATATTTCATGTAGGAAATCTTGTACTGCATCCCTAACAAAACAAAAGAAAAACTCTTTTCTAACAATTGTTTTTTTAATCTCACAGTATAATGAAGGAAAGAAAAAAAGTGAACTGAAATGTACAGAGAACTGTGTATTTCAGAAGTTGGGGAGACTTAGAACTGTGTCCTGAATAGTAATAGGGATCCACTGTAGAAATTGTTTTTGTTGCTGTCCAAGATTTTTTTTTTATTTTAATGAAGAACCAGAAAGAAACTGCTGTGGTTAATCAATTACATTAAATCCCATGGCAAATCTTTCTATCATTATTTTTTGTGTGAGTTTTTTTAGCCTATGTGGCCATGTTCTAGAAGAGTTTATTCATGATGTTTCACCAGCATCTGTGGATGGCATCTTCAAAGAATGCTGGCATGGAAGAGAGTGGGGTATATATCATTCTTAAAAGAATGCATGAAATGCCTGGCATTTACTGCTTGCCCATACTATAAAGGAGGCAGGTTTACAACAGCATTTGTAATCATTCTCTGAAGATGCCAGCCGCAGATGCTGATGAAACGTCAGAAAGGAACTCTTCTAGAACATGGCCACATAGCCTGAAATCTCCACAAAAAACTAAGCATTTGTAATCTTTTTATTTTATTTAGTAAAAATGTCCAAGGAAACTTACAAAAAATGCACAATTTTATCTAGGAAATAGCCTAGAGAACTAGTGTGGTACAGTAGTTTAGGTGTTTGACTACAACACTGGAGATCAGGGTTCAGTTTCCATCTCTTCCATGACAACCCCAAGGTGAACTTGGGCAAGTCACATGTTCTCAGCCTCAGGGAAAGGCAACGGCAAACCTCCTCTGAACAAATCTTGCCAAGAAAATCCCGTGATAGGTTCTCCTTAGGGTAATCATAAGTAGGAAATGGCTTGAAAGAACACAACAATAACAAACAAAGAATAATTTAAACTGGTTGAAACATTTTAAGTATTTATATTACTAAATTATATTTTCCTTACAAAATACACAAAGCTATCCCTGCAGCTCTCCTACCAAAGGAATAATGGGAAGACACCCTCACAACATTGCTCCTCAGAGGAGTTCCACTCCACCTCTTTCTATTTCAAGTGAGTTTTAATTTATAACATTTCTGTTGGGGCATGTAGAATAAGGAATCTAATATGCAGAAGACATGCACACAGACCAGGAAATGCCAACCAAAGGTTCTGCTGTGAAGATCAGTTCCAAGCTGCACAGGAAAATTCCTCCCACACAGAGACTGCTGCTGCCTTGATAAAGACACTGCTGGATAGCCGGTTTTCTCATGAAGAGGCTTTTATTCATTAGGTTCAATATTTACAGTCGCCCCTCCTAACTCACAGATAATCAAGCACAATTGAAATGAATGGAGCATGCTTCCATGTGCGAGCCTAGGGCATGCACCGCAGGAGCGTACCCCATTCACCTCAATGGCGGGTCACTCCCTGTGGATCATCAATTCCACAGATTTCAAGTCCGTGGACTTGGAGAGGCTACTGTACAAGATACACTATCAAACTGCCCTGCCAGATGCCTATATACAAATGTCACCACACGGAGCATTCATCCCTCTCCCTTATATACACTTTCCCTCTTGGGGTTTTGAGCCCTTCCCCCTCCTGGGACATCACCCAGTTTATTGTCACATGATAGCTGTGACTCTGCAAAATTGAAGCCTACTGATTTCCCCTCCTGTACCTATGTCTTCAGCTTCCTAGGACTATGGGCTTCCCAAATGTTGACTCATGATGGCTGCCACTTGAACTCTGGTAACCCTGCTATCTTTATCCCAGTTCCTCCTGTGGCCACATCTATGACATTTTCTTGACCAGAGTGCTCTGACAAGTTCCCCCTACATCCTGGTAAGTTATTATGGTGGTTTCTTTAGAATTTTTGCACTATATTTTAATCCTATAGTTGCTTATTCTGCATCTGCTTATTCTGCATTTTTGTTGTTGTTAACTTTCAAAGCCTTCCACGGACTGACGCCTCCATACTTGTCTGAACTTCTTTCTCCTCACACTCCTTCTCTTCCCCTCCGCTCTGGTAGTCAAGGTCTCCTGTCCCAGCCGAGGATTTCCATTGCTCTGTCCCGGATTCGCCCCTTCTCACTTGCTGCCCCTCACTCCTGGAACCTCCTTCCTCCACATATACGCCTCATCACTATTCAGGTTCAAAAGTAAGTTAAAGACTATATTGTTTAGGAAAGCGTTCCCAGGATTGTTCCGTCTGCCCCAGGATGTCTCCTTTTAACTAGGTATTAAGAAGCCGTGCCCTCCCTCCAGTCCATCTGCCTTGGTCCAGGCCCCAGAGGGAGAGAATAACTACTGGACCTCATCCCCTTCCCACCACCTTCCCCTTCTCCTTTTGTGTTGTCTCTTTTAGATTGTAAGCCTGAGGGCAGGGATCTGTCTAATTATAAGATTGTATGTACAGCACCGTGTAAATTTACAGTGCTATATAAATATAATAAATAAATAATAATAATCTCTTTTTTTTTAAAAAAAATCAAGAATTAAAAATCTTTTAGGCTATTATTAAGTATGTTTACATTACTGTTTGTCATCTGAGAACATCTTCTAGAAAGGCAGCCTATGAATCATTAAAGTAAATAAATGATTTATAGTATAATACCTGTTCTCCACGATAAGAAAATGGAAAACTGCTGCTGTTTCTTTTGGCTGAATATGAATGAGGGGCAACAGAGCAACTATCACATGACTGAGAAGGGAGCCAAGGTGAATCTGGTCCAAGCATCGTACAAAACAGTCCCAAGACCTAAATAAAAACAATAAAACAACAAGCCCCCAATATTATTTGTTTAGTTAAAAATATATTTCTGGAGTGTAACAGGTCAAAGAAATTTTGGAAACAAATGCATAAGATGATGAAAGAAATACTCAACACTAAGACAAAAATTGATCTGATATTGTTTCTATTAGGTATGACTGAAGACAAGGATTGGATGCAAAATATGGTAAGCTCATTTTTATATGACCACTGCCGCCAGAATGACTCTAGCAAGAAAGTGGAAATGCAAAGACTGTCCTGAGATAAATGACTGGCTGGCAAAACTTTATGACATGAGGACTATAGACAGACTAACAGGTATATTAAAAAATCAGATGGATAACAAACATGCCAAAGTATGGGAACCAGTTACAAAATATTTTGAATTAAAACAATGATGTTAGACATGTGATATTTGCTGGAAGCGACATTTATTATGTAATGTTACTCTTTATAGAAGACACATTTGTTATGAGTTTATATATTTTTATGATTGTACAGAATTTGTGGAATTGTAGAATATGTATCATCCTTTTAGGAATATAATACTATTACATTAATAATACAAGAGGGAAATTAAGATAATGAAATCTCAGTATTAAGTACTGATGTCAAATCATGAGACATTTGTGACTAAAGGAAATGGAAATGGTTGATGAAACTTCTGAAGGAAAGTATATTTAGATTATAAGAAATATAATAACCTAGCAGAACAGAAAGCAAGTAATGAGTAAATAATTATTAAGTCAAGTTATTATTAAGTATTAAAGAGAGTAAAAGATTTATACACTTAAGGAGAAAATGTAAAAGTTATAAAAGTAATATCTGAATTTCTTTATTAGCTCAAGATTAAGTAAGATTTTTAGCTGGTTGTGTTTGTTCATTTGTCTTTAGACAGACATTGGAGGTGTCTAAAATCTTGGTTTGAGAATGAACATATAGCTCAAACCAAGATACGGAGATTTAAGTGTTTATTGTATGATGATATGTATGTATGCATGATTTGTTTACTCTTGAATGTTTTGTTTTGTTTGTAAATTTGATGTGTCAAATGGTATGTCTGAATGTATAATTGTTTTTAATAATAAAATTTAATATTTAAAGAACTATTTTTAAAAATATTTCTGTATTGCCTCCCAGCCCACAAGGGCTCCCAAGGCAATGAACAAATAAATAAACAAATAAAAACCAACTGAAACAATACAAAGACAAAAACATTTTTAAAACACACCAAATAAAACACACCAAAACTCCTAAAAACAATTTAAAAACAATTCTAGATTCCAGTTAAAAAAACAGTTAGAACAGCAATTTCAAACACTGAATGCCATGTGGAATAGTAATGTTTTGGCTGCCCAATTTTAAACTAGAAGCTTAAAAGAGATGGAATCAGCCTAACTTCCTTGCACTGTTACAAAGAAAGCTCTGGAATACCTCTTCCAGCAGCTTCATGTAGATGTTAAAAAGCATATGGGACAATATTGACCTGTTTAACCCCACATACTAATGGCCAAAGGGCTGAACAACAAGTCCCCCCATCTCTAACCTCTGGAAATGCTCTGTCAAGAAACACTGGAACCAACCACTGCAAGGCAATGCTCCCACGTTCCATATCAGCCAAATGACCGAGAAGGGCACCACTGTGAATAGTATCAAATACCAATGAAAGGTCCAGGAGGACCAACAAGGACACATTCTCACTGTCCAACTCTCAGTGTAGCTCATCCACCAAGGCAACTAAGGCTCTTTCTATTCCGTAACCAGTCCTGAACCCAGATTGGAATGATTTCATTTAATCCAAGAAAACCTGGAGTTGGTGTTGCCACCACTTGCTCTAGAAATCCACTTAAAAAGGGGAGATTAGTGACAATATACCACATGAAGCAGTGCTACATGCTTCTCAAAACACAGTACACAACCACTTTGAAATTCATCCCAAGATATCTGTACCAATTTATTTTTAACTCTGTAATTGTATAGATTCTCTAGATAGTCCAATAAAGCAAAGAACTATGATAATAAATCATTATTTCAGTCTACAGTGCAATGTGCAGTTTTCTTACTTGCAGCACAGCTCTGGGAAATCATCCTTGTATCTCAGTCCTGTCCTGAGCGTTGTCATCATTTTCACTCTTACAGCACTTATATGTTTTGGACCCATAAGCTTCATTAAAGCCATCAAACTATTTAAGGCCTAAAATTAAAAAAAAATGACTTGCTTTGACAAAGATATCATGGTTATTATGAATTACAGTGTTATTATGGTTTAATAAGTTATCAGACCCGAAACTGTTGAAAGGCCATTTCTAGCTGGCTTTTAAAAATTACCATTTCCTCTTCAATGTCAGTATTATCCCTACATTGAAGAATGAAGTATCATATGAAGATGAACCCCAAATTCTAGAAAGTGAGGTGGAAGCTGCACTAAGAGAAATTAGGAAAAATAAATCACTAAGAACAGATGATATTCCAATTGAACTGCTACAGTCCACACAGACAGAATAAACTCTGGTGTTAACTAAAATATGCCAATCAATATGGGAAATAAAACAATAGCCAACAGATTGGACATGATCAATATACATCCCCATTCAAAAAAAAGGTGACATGAAAGACTGCAGTAATTATAGGACTACAGCATTAATTTCCCATGCAAGCAAAATTATGATGAAAAATTTTGCAACATAGACTCCAATCTTATATGGAGAGAGAAATCCTAGAGAAGCAAGCAAGGTGCAAGAAGCACTAGGGATCACATTGCAAACACACAATAGTTAATGAACTGCACCAAAGAAACCCGCCTTGATCCAAAACAGGGAGAGGAAAGATACAAACAAACATTATTATTATTATTATTATTATTATTATTATTCCAGAAAAAAATCAGCATGTGCTTTATAGACCATAGCAAAGCCTTTGACAGCATATATCACAAAAAGTTATGGAATAGTCTTAAAGAAATGCAAGTGCCACTATATTTGATAGTTCTGATGAGAAATTTATACTTAGGACAAAAGGCTACTGTTAGAAAAGAATATGGAGAAATAGAATGGTTCCCAATTGGAAAGAGGGTAAGGCAAAGCTGCATTCTATCACCCTATTTGTTTAACTTGTATTCAGAAAATATCATTGTGTTCCACCAAATTATTTCTGACTTCTGTTGATCCTAAAGGTGATTATATCATGCAATTTTCTTGGTAAGATTTGTTCCAAGGGGATTAGCCTTTGCCTACTTCTGAGGCTAAGAGGGACTTGCCCAGAATCATCCAGTGTGTTTCCATGGCTGAGATGAAATTCAAACATTGGTCTCCTTGAGTCCTTGTCTGACACTCCAACAACTATACTACACTGACTCGGGTCTAATACATCACCAAATTACAAACTCCATAGCACGTAGCCTATGTTAACCTGTGACTTTTCCTATTTCACAGTTAAAGTGAAATGATTGTGTTATAACTGTGTAGTGTGAAGGTGTTTATCAAATATCCCAAAACTCATGAATAGTGCTAACCATACCTTCATTTTCCTGAAGCCCACCAGTTTCTCTTTTGTGTTTAACAGAGGCTCAGTGAGTAAGTAATGTACTAAACCTAGCATCTACAGAACTTTGGAATGCTGAAAAAGAAGATGAATATGTACACATTCAAAGTCCACATGGTCAAAAACATATCTTTTCAGTATTAGGAGACTACTATTGAGCTTTAAGCATCCCAAAGTTTCCAATACTAGATTTTAATTGTTGGTTCTCCTCAATCCTGATTTATAACATAACACAAAAAGAACAAAACTGCTTCATTGTCTTTGGCAGAAAATTGACTCACCATTTTTTTATCTTCAATTCCAACACTAGAACTCAATAACTGCATATTGAAGAAGGCCAAAATGCCCAGCAATTTTGGTTGTAGATAATCAGCCTAAATATTTATATTAAAAAAAAATACTTAGAGACTATTCTGAAATATTATCAATGTTTCATTGCACATTCAGTTTAGACTACTGAAAGCAGTTTAAAACAAAATATTTTGACGTATCTCTACTTCATTTGGACCATGGAGGGGAATGCAATTATTGGATAAAGAGGTGTGATAGAGGCACTTGATACGCTTGAGGTTACTTTTACCTCTTATCCACAGAAGGGCCCTAGCCACTTACACTTGCCCTGCTTCCCCCCCCCCGCCCC
Source organism: Urosaurus nigricauda (assembly GCA_034509955.1). NCBI lineage: Eukaryota > Metazoa > Chordata > Lepidosauria > Squamata > Phrynosomatidae > Urosaurus > Urosaurus nigricauda. The sequence continues at coordinate 242,424,832 of JAOEGL010000003.1, forward strand.
AAACACACACATTATTCCTAAGTGCAAGTGGTCAGGGTTCCATGTGTCTTCCCAAACCAGTTCTGATATTTAAGTAGCATGGAAGTTCTTCTTTATAGATAGCTCATAGAAAGCACTTCAGACAGTAACTGTAAATAAACAGTAACTTTTATGGAATAGCATTATGAAAAAAAGTATCTTGTGTGAGTTATCTTAAGTTTGATCTTATCATCAAACATGTAACAGGTCTTTAAATAATCTTCATTTACTATCTCTCTCAGCAAGATTACCATTTAGCTTCTGACTAAACCAGTGGTCCCCAAATTGTGCTCTTTAAGGGATTTTCGACTTCAGCTCCCAGAATACCACACCATTGGCAAACATGGCCAAGGCTTCCGGGAGCTGAAGTCCAAAATCTCTTAAAGGGCACAGTCTGGGTACCACTGGACTAGACTAATCAAATCAACGAACTGCTTCTAGCTCTCTGACTCCCTGTCTGCCTGTGTGTGTGGGGGGGGGGGGGTCAGGAATGGATCCCCCGCGAATACCAAGGTCCCACTGTACAAGGACAGCTCCTAGCATTTACTCTGAAAAAAGTAAGATTTTCCTGAACTGCTGGTCTCTGTTCATTAATAACCCTTTTCAAACACTGTCAGGTTGCTTCAGAGAACTCCGCATTTAACAAGGGTAATCTGCACAGGATGTATGACAGTGTTCTTAAAAATCACTTCTTACTACAGTACAATTTACAGGAGAGGTAGGCAAAGTGTGGACATGGGCTGTTTTATACCCCCCCATAGGGTAATTCCCCCCCCCAAAAAAACATTTTTTGTACCGAAATGCCCTATATGAGGCTTGGGGGTATTTTCACCATATTTGTTCCCCCAGGCATTTCTGGAAGTGAACAAGAAGTGGCCCCTGGTCCTTTCCTGTTAAAAAGGCCTCTCCTGGAACTAAAATGCTCCAGCCCCCCCCCCCCAAAAAAACATGGCAAAAATAAATAAATAAATTTGCATGGTTGTAGGCCTCCAAGGTCTCCTTCATGGCTAGTGTGGTTTTTTTATCCTCTCACAGTTGCCCAATCTCATTAGATATAAGAATCACAATGTCACCTACACAAAGAACATTCACAACTAGCAGCTCATTTACTCTGTTGATTTCTTCATGAGATTGACAATGCCAAAAACATTTCCCAACATGCAGGAGAACCCTAGTGGTTAAATGCCTGTACTGCAGCCATTCACTCACAAACCATAAAGTTGTGAATTCAATACCAGTCAGGGGCTCAGGCTCGACTCAGGCTTGCATTCTTCCGAGATCAGTAAAATGAGTACTCAGCTTGTTGGGGGCAATTAGCTTACACATTGTAAACCATTTAGGGAGTGCTTAAGTGCACTGATAAGTGGTACAGAAATGTACTTGCTATGGCTGTTGCTATTGCAGTACATCTCTGTTGTATTGTTTTTAAAGTATACACTACTTCCCTCCAAGTCTGTGGAATGACCTGCCAGAAGTGATTTCTCAGCAGTAAAGGCAAGTCTCTTCTAGCTGACCTATACAGATTATTTTTAAATTATTGTATTAAGGTATCTATTGATGGATTTTAATACACATTGGTTCTATATGTTCTTTTAATTGAAGTTTATCTAATGAGTTGTGTTATTTATTGGGGTTCCCTGCTGTAATCCACAGGGAGAAGGTGGATAAGAAATAAATATTTTTATCACTATCATTATCCTCCTCCTCCTCCTCATCAAGTGGCATTAAGGAAACTGTGATGGTGCTCCTACTTACCATTCGCTCAGGAGATGTGATGTCTTTTGGTCCTTGATATGGGTCATCATTAGAAGCAAACGAAGCCAGAATTGATAAGCCATTGAAAACTTGTTGATAGTGTTCTCCAATACGCAGTAATAATTCATTATGCAATCCCTGATAGTCCTGTCTCAGCAAGCTTCCCAATTCTATCTCTGTTTCATTCTATAAAATGGGGAAAAATTAACTTGGCAATATACAAGCATATTACAGACCTGCCTAATGTAGAGTTTACAGAAGTGCAAGAGTAGTCAACTCTTCAGATGTTGGAGTGCAATTCTTCTTCCCTACCAATGGTGAGAGATGTTAGCAGCTGCAGTTCAACATATGGAGAATGCCTTGATTTGGCCAACTAACAGTAGCACTCTGCATCCTGTGCCAAGTGTTAACTGGAACAGAATAACAAGCCACTCATTGGTTAAAAAGGAATAAACTAGCTTTCCAGAAAAAAAAATCTGTTCTCAGCATCCTTCAGAAAAATGATTTAGTTTCAGATTATCCAGAAAGAGCAGCAAATGTTAACTAACAGATAGTTTGAGGGGCCTGAATAATTTTACATTTGTTTTTCAGGTGAAGGAAGAACACAGCATATTTTAGGTATGCCTAAAAGATTGACTATGCTTGTAGTGAATATTTATTTTAAAATACGGCATTTAATTGTGTTTCAATGCAACCCACAACTTTATCATTCTCATTGATCCAATACCTATGCACCACTGCTCAAAATTACCTTGAGATAGTGAAGTGCTCGCTCCAGCTCATCTTTGCTACAGAAGCAGACTAAATGAGAGAATATGTATTTGAAGTTGTTGATCAGAATCTCTCTGCGGTTTACATTTAGCTGTTTTGCTATTGTTCGGATAAGCACAGAAGCTGCAGGACTAGCCTTAGCAGCAAGGTCAGGCAAAAGAACTTGGAGAATCCTCTGAAAAAATAAAGAGCCACTGATTAGAAAAGTAACTTTCTTCAATTCATTCCAGTAAAAATGCACTTGTAAGTAAGACTATTCCTTCTAATTAACAATGACAGATTCTAACACAGCCTTTTCTAAACTTGTACCCTTCAATACATTGTACAGCAGTTCTCATCAAGACACCAACTCAATAGTGGTAGAATGACCAGAGGGTGCCTTTGAACATGTGCAGAATGCTCCCTGGTTCCCTTCCTCACCCTCCTCCTAGCCTACCCTCTCCACAGTTGGATTTGCAATATGTTGCTGCTGGAACCACAAGACACTTCTCTGGAAGCAGGCTGAGGCTGCGAAAAGAGAAACGGTGGCAACAAACCGAGTGAAAAACCCTTTCAGCGTGGAATTAAAATACAGTAGGTCTCTCCTAACCACTCCCCCTCAGCTCATCAGAGAGGAACTAGAACCTCTTCCCCTCACCTGCTTCTGTCTTGGAAAGGAGCAAGCAAACACACCCCATCTGGGTGGCTAGCAGGATAACATGAACACTTGCAGCCAGAGTTCTCCTTTTACAGGAGGAAAGGACACACAGGGCGGACAGGCAGACTGTGGTTGGAACAAGCCCCATCCCTGCAGACTGAAAGGCATGCTGGTGGCAAATCCTGGCCACTACTTGCTTGTGCTCTCCAGGGAGCACACTAGCTGCTGGCTGCACCGTTTCTTCTCATTTCTTTGCAAGGCAGAAGCAGCCACAGAAAAGTTTTGGTTCCTCTCTCATGAGATGAGTTGCGGGTCGGCAGCCTTAGGAGGTGAGGAGCCAGTCAGAACCATAATCGGGGAACTGGAGGTGGGGGAGAGACCTATTTTAATCACAAATCAAAAACTGCTGCTCACACCTGGTTTGCTGCTGCTTCCCATGTCACAGCCTCAGCCCAGATACAGAAAAGCACAGGACCCAGCAGTGACACACAGTAAAGGCAACTGCAGGGAGGGTAGGCTGAGAGGAGGGGAAACAAGGGGGCATTTTGCATATGTTGAAGGCACATTTTACTATCCAAGACCTGAGCCTTGAGAATAAAGTCAATTCCTTGATCTGTGAAATGGGGCATATTTGGGTTCTATCCAGACCAAAAGAGAAAGGCTCCCTGTGAGGAGGGTCCTCACCAGGCCATCCCAAACACAGTCTGTCTCTCCTCCCTCTCCCCATGAGCTCTTTTCCCATGGATTGATCCATGGATAAGTCACCCCACATTTTTGGGAACAATTTTTTGACAAAAATGTCTCAATTTATACAAAGTATGAAGGGTACTTCCACCTGGCTATGTTGAAACATTTTCAACCACCCTTAGCTTTGTTATTTGCCATCAAGCTGGTTTTGACTTGTGAAGACTCTAGGAATGAGAGATATAAGCCCCAATTATCAATAGGCCTGCTCAGATCATGCAAATGCAGAACTGTGGCTTACTTGACTGAGTTAATCCACCAGTAATGCGGTCTTTCTTTTTTCTATCTTTCATTTTATTGAGCATTATTATATTTTCTAGTGAGTAAAATCTATGATAACTTTTCACTAGGATCAATTTTCAAATGAGATCTTCAGTAAAAGCTTATTTGGCCTGTGAGCCCCTATCTATAGCAGTACTACTGTCAGTATAGTCTCCCGTGAGCAAAGAAAGATAATACCAAGGTGGGTTCCTCAGTTTACTCTGCTTCACTCCTTTGTTGCAAGCATATTTCTCTCCAGCCTGGCTCTAATTCCAGAACTCAGCCAAAGTTAGAAGAAAAGTGCTTCAGCTATAACACATCTAAGATAAAGGAAGGCTTGGCTCCCTTCATGAACAAATGACTTCAATTTAAAAAAAGCCTCTTCCTATTTCTCACCAGAACTCAGACAGGTATAAATAATCTATTGATATGTTATCACATCAACTTTGCCACCCCTTCTGCAATATATAGCTAGGTGTTTGATTTTGAGGTTGGTTTTACATTAAATTTCATGCAAAACCTTATCCATCTGATAGATGAAAATTTCAAACTGTGAAAGAAATCTTTCACAAAACATATTTTACTGCAAGTTAAAGAAGCCCTCCCAGATAAATCTAGAAGAAGATCAAAAAGACAAGGTTGTCAGTAAAAGGGAAAAGGCCTTGAAGGAAAGGCAAAAGACCTTGGGAGAGAAGCAGTCCTTCTCTTAGCTTCCTTTTCTCTTTGAGATTAACAAGTGTAAGAATTCAACAGGTGTTAAGTAATCAATATTTTAGAAAGGTAACATTTTGTGAATCCAGAATGCTCTGTTACAAAACTTGAGAGATAAATGCATAGAAATACTCATTTTTACTCTGGAATATAGTATTACAAACTTACATTGAGGAAACGGTTGAGGTCTGGAAAATCAAAAACGTTAGCAATTTCAGATAACATGTCCAGAGCTGCCTCTCTTTGATGAGCAACCTCTTGTTTCTGCATTTCACTGCTTTGGCATGGCGTGTTAGAAATCATTGCCAACTGACTGGAGTGTAGAGATTCGACTAAAAACTAAGCATTGATAAATAAAAATTGCTGTGATTTCTGCCATGAAAATAGAATGTTTCATTAGGAGAACCATTATTATTATTATTATTATTATCATCATCATCATCATCATCATTTATTTACCATGTTAAAATCATTTACCTAAAGAAAGAATGATGCATTGGGTACTTCCTATGAATCCTCATCATAGACTACAGGAAAGGAAACATCCATAACAGAGTTACAAAGGTAGGTAAAGGTATTCCCCATTGACTAGGTTGTCAAGTTGTTTCCAACTAAGGGGGCGGTGCTCATCTAAGCTGAAGAGCAAGCGTTGTCAGAGACTACTCTGAGATCATGTGGTCAGCATGATTGCACAGAATGCTATCTACCTTCCCACCAAAGTGGTACCTATTTATCTACTTGCATTTGCATGCTTTTGCACTGCTAGGTTGGCAAAAGCTTGGATTAGTGACGGGAGCTCACCCATCGTGTGGCACCCAGGCCTTGAACTGCCAACCTGCTGATCTTGCAATCAACAGAGTCAGTGTCTTAATGAGGCCAGGCAGGAGATCATGCTAATCTCAGCTGAAACTAATTTCTTCCTAGGCTCCTCTCCATCCTTCCACAGCAAGCACCAAAACAAAAACAAAAAACCCAAGAGCAGAAATGAAGACAAGTGTACTTAATGGCTGGCAGAATCCTAGAGGCCTTGTGTGTTCTTAACCATAAAGATATGGCTATTTTATGGGCAATCATGGGGGTCTGCTTCACAGCAGTCTAGAAAAAAATCTTCACAGTGTATATCCAATGCAGGAGGGAGCCGTCCAAAACTGAGATCTACCACATCCAGAATAAATTAAGAGAGGGAAAGAGCTAGGTCCCACTACCTGCTGGAGGACCCCCCTCTCCATAAACCAAGTGATGAAACACATACAAAATGCATATCATGCTGGAAGGGTAATAAAGGAGTGAAAGCCCAAAGGTGAGAATTAAGATACCCAAGAGGCCTATGGATCTGAATGAATTCTTGATGGCTTTCAGGGTGGTTTCCCAATGCTGGGGGTGATCCCTAGAATGAAGAAACGGACAGGGTAGTAGACAGAATAAACCTTGACCATCCCCTGTGATGGGGTGACAAGCATGCCCTCTGGTTTATTAAGGAGTTGGTGGCAATGAAACCAGTTGGATGGAGATTAGAGCAACAAATGGCAGAAGACTCAGAGTAGGTCTGACTGAGCACAGCCTAAAGTTCATTAGAAAGTCCATGCTGTAGAAGTGGTGGCAGTGTAAAAATTTGCCCCTGCTACCCATGGGATATAAACTGAAATGAATTAAAGACTCAGTTTGAACAAGGGCTGCTGTGATGCTTGAGCGGCCTGTGATCAAAACTTGCTTGATGGAAGCACATAATGCTTCAAAATAGCCACTTGGAGAAGCACACAGGAAAAGATGGAGCCTGGAAGGGTCATGTGATGGTTAAGCCCACATGGATCAGGATCTAACCAGTGTGTCTGAGTCACAGGGTGAGCAGTTTACCCTGGTTTACCTTCCTCCCTGAATCAGAACCCAGTGATTTCTCCAACCAAACATCCCCTATCAACAAAACATCATCCAGTTTCACTGGATGCTGCAGCTCAATGGCTCTACTGCAAGTGCTGCCTTGGAACTTGTGGAAGCCTGGCTAATTTCTATTGCTGTAGACTCTAAAGCATACTACTGTAGCAGCATTATGCTGCTTGCTCAGAAAAGAATCAGCTGATGTGGATACCAAGGGGAGGCCTGGTGGGATGCCAGGGGTAAAAGGAACCACTATAGTAGTTCTAAGCAACAAGCTGTGAGATCAGATTGGGCTAAGAGGTTTGAAGGGCCAAATAGCCTTTGGATAATTTGCTGGCCTTAGAAAAATCCCTTCTTACGGGGCAAGCGCAAAACAAGCATGGAGTAAAAGCATAAAGGGGCCTTGAATACACTAATCATACAGGGAAGCGATACTACATTTGATCTTAGCCAAAAGACCAAGAAGCAATACAGGGAAGGGAAGAAGGATGGGAACCATCAGGGGTGGAAAAAGGGAAGAAGGATGAGCTCTACTCCTGGTCCAAGATTCTCCTCCAGCAACGCAGGAGAAAAAAAAACTGAACCAAAAAACTTTTTAAAAAATTATGTGCAAATTATAATGAAAAGAATTTCCCCACTACCAAGACAGGAAAGAAAGAAAAGAGGGAAAATGGTGTAGTGACAGAGAAGGAATAGGTGAGAAAAACTGGAATGTCTCAGCTTCAAGCTCAGTTGAATGGAACTGAAGTGAAGGCACAAAAAACAGGGAAAGAGCCTGGGAGGAGTGCAGGTTAAGCTCTAACTGGTATCAGGCAATTTCAGGTTGGCCAGAGCTAAAATGGGACATAACCCAAGTGTCAGTTGTGGATGGCTCCTTCCTGCAGTCCAAGAACTTTTTTTCCATCTGAAACTACTTTTGGTTCTGATAACAACCCACAAGAAGGGCCTCTCTAGTACTTCATGGATTGACTTTGTTTATAAGAAGGCATTTTTCTTCAATGATTGGATCCCAGTTTGATTAGTTACTTAACTAAACCTTAAATCTGGTCCACATTCTGAGTGCATTATCATCTGTACAAAACGGCAGGTATCATACCACTGCTGAATGCATAATTCAAGTTCATATTTAGGAAATACTCAACACAGGCCAGTTAGTGTAGTAAGATTGTTTTCACATAACGAACTTTCCATATTAGACTTGTATGGATGAGAGATATTCTAATTTGAATAAACACAAATTCAATCAAAGGTAAGAAACAAATCCTCAAATTAATGATCTAAGCTAAAAGGGAAGATCAAAGGCAAAAGTAATTTGGGGTTATCTTTTGTTTCCCTTGGGAACATTATAATAATGGTTTTACACTTTTGGTCCAGTAACTATAAGGACTCATGCCATTATAAAATGGGTAACTCAGGTCCAAAACACACTGCAGAAGTAATCCATCTTCAGACTGCTTTAATTGCCCTGGCTCAATGCTAGAGAATTCTGGGAACTGTATTTTTATGAGACCAGAGCTCTGGTGCCACAATAAACTACAATTCCCAGGGTTCACTAGCACTGAGCCAGGGCAGTTAAAGTAGTCTCAAACCAAATTATTTCCACAGTGTGTTTTGGCCCTCAGTTTATCAGGATTATAGCCAGGGAAAATTTTATTCCAATAGATCAAACAGCAACTTGGTATCATCTACAGACAACATGGCACCAGTTTTGTTCAAAGCCTCTTTTGGAAAACACTACCCTGTTCACCACCTAGCATTTATTCTTAAGGATCTTTAGTTTAATTTGTTTAATTCACTAGTAAGCGGCAGGCAAGCATGCCAATGGAAACCACTTTTACCAACTGTTGTAATATCACCCACCACCACTGAGACAGCAAGAATGTTAAGAATGGATACAGTGAAAGACAAATAATACAAGACCTCCCTGAACAATCCAATCCAAAGGAAACCATCTGTTCTTATGTTTCCAGCCACAAAACATAATGAATACTGTAGCTCAAGACTGCTGTCTAACCAGATGATGGGGAAAGGTGATGTACAGGCAGGTGAGTGGCAAATTTGATGAAGTAAATGAAGGTAGGATACTGGATTACCAGAAAAATCTAAATATCAGTTTAAGTTGCAGAAGACATTATGAAAGAGAAGATTTCAGAGCATCACAGCATTCTAGTAATCAAGAGTCAGCGTTGACATTACTTCTTACCTGGCATATGGGTTTCTTGTATTGACTGAAAAAGACCTGCAGCTTTAAAGACTTGGCAGCAGCCAGAGCTCTGATTTCTGTATAAGCTGCTCCAGCCACAGTAGCCGACTTGGACAATAAGCAATGCAGCAAGTGCAAGAGGGCAAAAGGTACCAAATCTCCTCTTGCTGCCCTTATGAAGGAAAACACCAGCAGACATTATCAGAATTTAGTACTATTTCTCCAGATAATCAAAATATAATAGGAAACTATCTTCCTTCTCCCTTTAACCCCATTTGGCCTATTCAGCAAATAGCTGCATTATCTTCTTAATGAATATTACTCCATAATTCACAATTTTGCATGAAGGCCTCCTGGGGCTGAAAATTATATAACCAGAAAGTTCTATATATTTGTACCTTTCAATATCTAGAACTGTACCTTCCAATATCCCCTGTTGTGAGAATCAATGTATCCTTCAACTCATTATTTCTTGATATTTTAGCATTTGTATAGGCCTCTTTCATTCTGGAAACAAGGAGCTGAAACAACAACAACAACAACAAAATAAAAATAAAAATGAAATTATTGTACTCATGTCCCAAATTGCCACTCTTCCTTTTTAAAACAGATTTCAAGATGCTTAAGTAGTTCACCTCTTTAATGAATCCTTCCTCAGAGTCTGAAGAATCCAATATGTACTTGATGTGGCCACTAAAGGCCACTCTTACATCTTTGTCTGGATCTTCCATTAGCTTTAAGAAAGCCTCAACAACAGTTTTTACATTTGCTTCATCTTTTCTGAAGTCCAGGTGTTTAAAAAACTGGGGAATGTTCTTTATTAAAACTAGAAGAGAAAGTAACAGACACGTGATCACCAATATATTCAATGCTGTTGGAACATATGGCCAAAATTCCTATGAAAAAGTGTGACACCATATTTATAAAACTGAAGAAATGTATTTTTTTAAACTTCAGGCTCCCTCAAATTACAAAACACCCCCCCCCAAAAAACACCCAAATCAAAAGGCAAAAACAAAGCAAAACAAAAAACAAGCCAAACTCAAGACTAGTTATCAAGTTAACATAGAATTACATTTGTCTACATGTTTTAAGCACTGTTTTAAAAAGCCGCTATAAGTTTCCAAATCTAATAATAAATGAAACAACATGATGTTAAAAGGGCTGAATTATACCTCCTGCTGCAATATAATTCAGGTACAGCCACGTGATATCCAATGGGCCACATCCAGCACATTTTAGCTGCCCAGCTAAATTTCACTAATCCAGATAGAAGAATAAAACTGGTGCCCTTTTATTCCTGACAGAACAACTTATAAGATACACAGAAGCACCATATATTCTCCTCACAATAACTCAAGGAAAAGGATAGAAGGAGTCCTAAAGACTCAAATGCTAGTCTGTACTTTCTGACAATTCCTTCTTTCTTCCCTTTATGTTTCTGAAATCCCTCCCCACCCCCCCATAAGGCATAGCAACAAAAACAATCAGAGAAAAACAAAAATCTCATCATTAGAGTAACAAACTTTTTTTGTATCTCAAAAATGCTAGTTTTAGTGCAAAGTTGAAATTCATTAAATCTATCATTTGTCAATCAAAAAAACTCTCTGCACAAAATTATGTTTTGCCTCTAATCACATAAAACTGTATTGGTTGCATAAAAAGAACCATTTATGTCATAAAACTGTTCTGTTCAATTCTCTAGATCTCTGGACTAGTTTGTCTACTAGGACAATAGTCCACACATTATCAATCCATTTAATATTTTCTGACAAAGCAGAAACATTCCTACTCCATTCCTATTGAGGAACGAGCATGCTCAGAGGCTGTAAAAGAGTGAGTACCTACTGGAGGAATATTCTGAAAGAACTCATGACTGGCTGACTGGAACATGAACACCCAGTAATGTAATATTTGTTCTAAGTCCCATTTGTGGTTTCTCAACAAGGAAGTATTACGGTAAGAGAAACAACTTGGAAGCCTAGAGCAAGAAAAATAAAATCATCAATATATGTTTAAAACTTACCAAGTTTTACTATACTTGCTATGTTGCTTTCAAGAAGATGTAAAAATGGCTTAAATGCGTCAGCTTTCACGGCACACATTTCCTCACCAGAAGTCACAGTAAGTCTGTTGCAGAGGATGCCACAACTTTTGAGCTGTGTGTCAGGTTTAATTAAGGCAGGTCTTAAATTCAAGCTGCCAGAAAGACAGCAAGCCATGTTTCCAATAATACTAGCATAAGCTTTCTGGACTAGCAAAGATTCATCACTTATGTTGTCTCTGAAATAAAAACAGTTAAGTGGCTGATAGGTTTTCTACATTGTACAGTATTGTCAATAACACTTTCCCTGCAACACCTGTTTTTCAGACTATCAAATCCCACCTTATTAAGCCAGGAAAAAAGGAGCCTTGTGCATCTGCATGTAGCTTCTTTGCTTCTATACAACTCCTTCCTTCATGTAAAATGAATGAGCGAGGAAGTTGTAGTTTTGTGTTCAAATGTGAAAATTATGGGTAATACATCCAAATAAGCTCAGATATCCAACTACAGTTTTAAATTGGTTTATAAATCCTGGCTTGTTTGGAAATCATTACTTACAATTTCCTGCTCGATACATAACAAACAGCTATGATTAACTGCAGCTTTTACTTAATCCTATGAAGGGAAGATTGAAACAGGCTACATGTGAGAAGATCTACAGTGGGGCAAAAAAGTATTTAGTCAGCCACCAATTTTTCAAGTTCTCCCACTTAAAAAGATGAGAGAGGCCTGTAATTGACATCATAGGTAGACCTCAACTAAGAGAGACAAAATGAGAAAACAAATCCAGACAATCACATTGATTTGAAAAGAACTGATTTGCAAATTATGGTGGAAAATAAGTATTTGGTCACTGACAAACAAGCAAGATTTCTGGTTCTCACAGATCTGTAACTTCTTCTTTAAGAGGTTCCTCTGTCCTCCACTCATTACCTGTATTAATGCCACCTGTTTGAACTCGTTATTAGTATAAAAGACACCTGTCCACAACCTCAAACAGTCACACTCCAGCTCCACTATGTTGAAAACCAAAGAGCTATCAAAGGACACCAGAAACAAAATTGTAGACCTGCACCAGGCTGGGAAGACCAAATCTGCAAGAGGCAAGCAGCTTAGTGTGAAGAAATCAACTGTGGGAGCAATAATTAGAAAATGGAAGACATACAAGACCACAGATAATCACCCTCAATCTGGGGCTCCACGTAAGATCTCACCCCGTGGGGTCAAAATGATCACAAGAATGGTGAGCAAAAATCCTAGAACCACATGGGGGGACCTAGTGAATGACCTGTGGAGAGATGGGACCAACGTAACAAAGGCTTCCATCAGTAACACACGCCGCCGCCAGGGACTCAGATCCTGCAGTGCCAGACGTGCCCCCCTGCTTAAGCCAGTACATGTCCAGGCCCATCTGAAGTTTGTTACAGAGCATTTGGATGATCCAGAAGAGGATTGGGAGAATGTCATATGGTCAGATGAAACCAAAGTAGAACTGCTTGGTAGAAACACAGCTTGTTGTGTTTGGAGGAGAGAGAATGCTGATTTGCATCCAAAGAACACCACATCTACTGTGAAGAATGGGGGTGGCAACATCATGCTTTGGGCTGTTTCTTTGCAAAGGGACCAGGACGACTGATTCATGTACATGAAAGAATGAATGGGGCCATGTATTGTGAGATTTTGAGTGCAAACCTCCTTCCATCAGCAAGGGCATTGAAGATGAAATGTGGCTGGGTCTTTCAGAATGACAATGATCCCAAACACACTGCCCGGGCAACGAAGGAGTGGCTTCATAAGAAGCATTTCAAGGTCCTGGAATGGCCTAGCCAATCTCCAGATCTCAACCCCATAGAAAACCTTTGGAGGGAGTTGAAAGTCCATGTTGCCCAGCGACAGCCCCAAAACATCACTGCTCTAGAGGAGATGTGCATGGAGGAATGGGCCAACATACCAGCAACAATATATGCCAACCATGTGAAGACTTACAGGAAACGTTTCACCTCTGTCATTGCCAACAAAGGATATATAACAAAGGAGTTTATCACACGACGCGAATTGCGTTATTGCATGAAAGCTGATCACACACATTTTCGGGCAAAGGGAAGTCCTTCTGAATGCAATCATGGGGTTTCACGTTATTGCGTGATAAACTATTATATGCAATTTAGGGCACTCGGAGGCAATTTCGGGCATTTCCGAACGCAATGCAGAGTCAATATGCAACCACATAAATTTGCTGAACTAGTGAATTCACTCAGTTCCAAACTGGCCCCACTTTCATTTATTTCGAAGTTGAGAGAAATTCCTCCTGTGTGATAACATCCAAAGTACTGAGATGAACTTTTGATACTACCCAAATACTTATTTTCCACCATAATTTGCAAATATATTCTTTCCAAATCAGACAATGTGATTGTCTGGATTTGCTTTCTCATTTTCTCTCTCATAGTTGAGGTCTATCTTTGGGGCTGTACAGACTGCCCTAGAAGCCCCATCACGGCGCTTCTCCAGGCCACGGAGAAGCGGTGAACTGCCACTTCTCTGTGGCCTGGAAACAGAGTGCACCCCACAATCCCCTGCACTGCTGAGGGGAGAAAGGGGCCACCACTGCAGCCCCTTTCCCCTCGGGGTCCTTGGGCTGTGTAAAGGCTACACCAAGGACCAGACGCAAAAAGGAGCTCCAGCAGCGTCATTACATCAGGCGCATGCCATGACATTATCATGGCGCGCGCATATGGATGGCGCCATTTTAAAATGGTGCTGCCCATACACACTAGGGTTAGGGAAGGTGCAGATGCTGCGCCCTGCCTAACCCTGATCGCGCCACACAGATGGCCCTTTTGGGCTGTCTGTATCAGGCCTATGATGTCAATTACAGGCCTCTCTCATCTTTTTAAGTGGGAGAACTTGCACAATTGGTGGCTGACTAAATACGTTTTTGCCCCACTGTATATGATAGCATTCAAATGTTGAAAGGATAGTTATGTGGAACACAGACCAAGCTTGTTCTCCATGGGCTCAACCAGACAGAGGCCACTCGCACCCCAATCGCCCTGGGACCGCCCTGAGACCACAGCAACCAGACGCTGCAGTCCTGAGGGCATGCATTGCCACTGTCCTCAACAGGCCATGAAAAGGAGCTGTAACAAATCACTCTTTTCGCGGCTGGTTTTGGGTCATATTCGGTGGCTCCAGCATGGCCCTGGCACAGCCTCTGAGTGATCCGGGGACATGTGTCATGTGCACACCCCACCCCCAGATCAGCCTAACTGCAGCCCCTTTGGTCTTTCAGTTTTATGCCTATGCCTCCAGACAACAGGACTAAAGCCAATAGATTCAACAGATCCCAGAAAGGAAATTCTAACCTTATAAGAACCTCCCAATAGTAACAGTTGCTCAATAATGGACTGGACTACTCTGGAAAATAGTGTCCTCTCCTTGTTTGGAGATTTTTGAACAGAGGTGGGATGGTGATTGCTACTCTGACAGCAGTTTAGACTAAATAGCTCTTGGGAACTCTTCCAACTTTACAACTCTATGGGCCTATATAAATGTAGAAATAGTCGTGTGTAGTAAAAAAGGTTTTCCCTTGACAAGATTGTCTAGTCATGACCAAATGTAAGGAGTAGTGCTCATCTCCATTACTAAGCTGAAGAGTCAGTGTTGTCAAAGACAAATCTGTGGTCATGTGGCCAGCATGACTGTACAGAACACTGTTACCTTCCCACCAAAATGGTACTTATTTATCTACTTACACTTTTACATGCTTTCAAACTGCTAGATTGGCAGAAACTGGGACTAGTGATAGGAGCTCACTCTGTCACGTGGCACCTGGGCCTCAAACTGCTGGCCTATGTGCACCCTGTCTTATTAATCAAAGATTTGGTAGCATGAACCAGGTCAGTACATATTGCCTGATGTACAACTTTCAAATTTACAATTTGTGCCTTATCACATGTTTAAACTTCTCCCTAAAGCATTCATATTAAGCACACCTCCTGCATTTTATACCTCCTAACTCTTCACACTTGAACCAGAACATTCCTCATCTGTTTTTCAAATCACTAGCAAATCCTCCCATGCAATCCAAAGTAATCACAGATGCTAGATTAAATTATATTTAACGTCTTCCCTCTCCTTCCCAAGCTACTGTAACAAATAGATAAATAAAGGGACCCTATCTCTCTGATAAGACATGGCAAATAACCCTGCATGAGGAAAGTAGTGGAGAAGAGGCCAGATACCTTGACAGAGGGTAATGCAAGTCTGGCAAGCAACATACCAGATTTTTAATGCACATTTTAGTGCAAACTGCATCCAGATACTTCACTATGCCTAACAGAAAGGTAAGAGCCAATTGGTTGCTCCCATGTACCTCTGAATTAGAAGCACATAGGGAAAAAGCTATACTGAAGTATTTTGGGGGAGATTTTATGGGATTCACCCCCCCCCCCCCATTTACCAGCTAAAACAGCATCCATCTCAACAGCATCCATCTCAACAGCATCCACCACAGTTATTTTACAAATTTCTATGGCATTTATTAGTTAAGTCACTTTACTTTACGCAAAGTTTGTTTAGAATAATCAAGTACTACATACAAGAGAGGTGCCAGCAATGTAGAGCAGGATTTTACCCCTGATTGGTGCAGCAGAATAGGAAATCCTTTAACACAGTTAGCTCTGATAACTTCATGGGGATTTTGCAGAGAATGCTGATAAATAAAATTTCTCCACTTCAAATATAATTTCTTTGGTATCAATGAAAGAAGAAACAAACAATTTGATTGAGTCTCGGGTGCTAAAGGGAAAAATACAAAAGCACTGTAAGGTTAATGGTTTATTCTTTTTCAGTGATTCCCACAAATACGTCCGACACCTTAGTTTAGTAGTATTAACAGCAGCACTAAGGGTCCTGCTACCGTTAAGGCTTGCATTTGCAGAATAAAATCTTAATTTTAACTAAACGGCTATGCTTGCTAAATATTCTACACCAGTGTGTGTAGTTCAAGGGCTTTAAAATCAATTCAAACTTTTTCAATGGAGGGAAATAATTGTATAAATCACCACAGATGTCCATGCTCTGGCAACATCATGTTTAAATAACTGCAATGTCTTGGACATGGAACTGCCTTTTGAACAGCACTTGGAAGATTCAGCTGGTCAAAAATACAATGGCAAGCAAATTTTGAGGCAAATTTAAAGTGCAAGTTCTAACCTTTACACTCAGTAAGACCCTCTGTTCTTCCGCATAAACCTATCAGGTCAATAAATACATTCTCCTTAGAAAGATGAAAGAAAGTCGGAAGACAGTAAGAGTATGTGAGTGAAGGTAGGTGAAGGGTATAATAGGGAGAATGAAAAAAAGGAATGAAGGATAGTAGAAGTAGAGAAGTTAAAAGGTTTTGAGAGGGATAGAAAGAGAGGAGGTTAAATAAAAGTGAAAGAATGAGGGAGATTTGAACAAGGAAAAATGGAAAGATGGACTAAGGAAGGTAAAGAAGGCTAAAGAAAGGAAGAAAGGAGAAAGATGGAAAGATTTTTGTATGATAAAGATAATTAAAATTAATAGAAATGTAATTAGGAATGATATTAGTATGGAAATTTATTTTGAAGTATTTTGAGGAATCCTTGACTATTTTATTTGTAATTTGTGTAAGTTGTTTGTGGCTGTATATATATTTTTTAAATTTTATTGTGTATGTTTTAAATTTAATAAACTTTAAAAAAAAATACATCCTCCTATGTGCTCTCTTCAAGTTCTCCACCTTTAAAACTAAAGCAGGAGGTGATCCAACCAAGTTAACTTTTTGGACAATTACTCCCAGAATTTCTTATCCAACCTGGAGATTCTGAGAGCTGTAGTAAAACAGTTAACTTTTACATTGCTTAAGACAGTCTTCTACCTTATCACACTCTAACACTAGAATTCTTTCCTTGGATTGACTTAGGTTAAGAACCTGGCAAGAACTCTGACATCTCTTAGTGCCAGATGAAGACCTGCTAAGGGGTATAGCACTGTATTATATTTTACCTTATATCCTTAGCATATTTTGAACGCTGCTGTTTTTTTAAAAATACTTTTATTTTAATTTATTGGCGGGGGCGGGGAACTCTGAGAACCTCCAGGCTGACTAGTGGGCTGAATATAGTCCAAGTTTCAATAAAATAAAATAAAATTCAGTAGGTTACTTACAAAAATAGCTTTTACAATGTTGGCTCAAAGTCAGGAGATCCAAATTAAGTCCAGGCAGCTTGAATGCAGGATCATCAGAAAGGCTGGAAACCCATGGCAAAGACAGTAATCCAAAGAGGTTTTCAATCATCTCGTCTTTGAACTGGATGTTTACTTTATGAGGAAAATACACATATGGAAAATTTTAATTCAAATACAATACTTTAATACTTTGATAGCCATTAAGGCTGAAGACAGGGGCATAAATACCATAAATAAATAAAATAAAATAAAATAAATACTTTAAAAACTCAGTATAAAGTTGGTTGACAAAGGAGCAGTACCAAGTCATTTTAATTGAGCAAAAGGTAACAGTTTAGTGATGGACCAAAGCTCACCATGTCAGTAGTAATAACCTCTGGCACATAGAGTTTAAAGGATTCCAGGCAACAAGGATGAGGAACACTTGGATACTAGCTATTGATTAGCAATAGACAGTGCTGAATTAAGATTAATCAAGAGTGTTTCTGGATGAAGGATTCCTCAGGATAGCAATCAAAAGGTTTTGTGTAACTATTCTGCTTTTCCTTCTTAAGTATTTTTTCCAGTAACAACAACAACAAATGTTTTCCACGGAGGAAAACAAGGGACACATGGGTGGTTTATAAACTGAAAATGGTGACATCTGGACTTTCTTTAAGGTGCTACAATTATACATTACTATGAAATGCTAAACTATCATGGCACTAGGAAGTCTTGATGTGAGTGCACTTTTTATTAAATATTAGCAAACTCACAATGCTTTAATGTGCATGTGTTAGGTATTTCGGGGATGCTTTGATGGAGAGTTCCTGCATGGCAGGGAGTTGGACTGGATGGCCCTTCCAACTCTATGATTCTACAGTCTTTCTTTCTTTCTTTCCTGCTTTCTTCTTGACATGGGAGCCAGTGTAGTTTACAATAAGACTGAAACAGGACAGGCCTAATTACTGGTATTTTAACAATATCTCACCTTGCATATAGAGTAAGGCATCAATTATTTTCACTACTCTTTGAATTACTGGTTCAACATCAATTATGCCTGAAGCAGGATCTAAAAGCTTCCAACAAACTTTCACTCCTCTCATGAAAAATTCTGAAGAAATCCAGATTAACCAGACATCCTGTCCTGTTTCTGAAGGACAAACAGTATTATTTTGTTTGTGGCTGTGAGCAGCTTGATATCCTGTGCTGTTAAGGAAAAGAACAAGATATCACCTAATCATTGAATTGGCTTAATCAGATGATACATATAAGTTCAGCACAACCATTTTTTCACATGTTAAATGGAGACTGACCACTTTTTAGTTCAACAAACAATCATGACAGAACCAAACCCCCTGCACCAACTATTTATCCAATACATCATTCCTATTTCAAGATCTGGATATTAACAAAAAAGGAGGAAGCTCCATCACCAAAAATGTTTTATTTGCCAACTTAAATACTGGCACAGCAATTAGCTGTTCAAGTATTTTTACAGAGAACCTACTTGATTAACTATTTCCCATCCTAACCTGGCAGATTATTGTACTACACCCTTACAGTGCTGCTATTTCACTTTAACAGCTCTGGCTGCCTCCTGTTGCATTCTGGGGTTTGCAGTTTCGGGAGGGGCATTTAGAATTTTCAGACAGAGAACTCTTAGGCCTCACTGAACTGCAAAGCCTCAGAATGCAACAGGGGGCAGCCAGAGTAATAAAAGTGGAATAGCATGACTATAAGAGTGTAGTGCAATATTCTACTTGGTCTTTTACTTTAAAAACCTGAGCATCTGTAACAGTGGCATGTAGATATTAACCAAAGTAAGCCTGAGGGCAAGGAAATGTCTAATTAACTAATTAATCCCCGTAAAATGCCATGTAAATTTATGGCACTATATAAATAAACAACAACAACAATAATGGATATACTATCCATTTTTATAAATTTAGTTAAGGTAAAATTGGAAACTTGGATTCTTTTACCTGTTGAATTCTAATGCTGAGTAGACTGAGCACAGAGCAGCCAGTTGGAATATCAAAGCAATTCCCTCTACAGTTTCCAGAACTTCCTTTGGCAGAATGTCTTGTTCCATAAGCAACAAGAGAGATTCTGCTCTCTTGCTAATCAAATTCCACAACACGCTCTTCACTGTCATATTCACAGGACTCCGCCTAAAAATTGACATATAATTTTAGAACTTCAAAAAACTTTAAAACGTTTAAAAACATTTCTAAAAAAAATTAAGGCTGCAATTCAAACAGGACAAGATCCAATAACACTAAAAAGTAGACTGTTCACAAACTGCTCTCAAGCAGTTTGAGAATCTAAATGCTCTTGGTAAGAGATAACCAAGGTCTCCTTTGCTGGAGGAAAAGTATTAGTGGCAATGAGAGAAGGAGGCCACCTTCTAAAGGTTGGCTCAGAGCCAGTTATTTCTTCAGTACCTGGTTCTGAGAGATTCCTTGAGCCAAAACACTATAGACCAGGGGCTTGGAAAACCACCTGTGCACAGAAAATTTTCCAAGCAATCCATTCATAGCATGGAGCCAAACAGGTTGGACGTATCTACAGAAGATAAAATGTGGCCTCTTCTATTTCCAGTCATTGCTGCTGTGTTCTCCACCATTACTTCCTTCTTTCACTGCTGCTGTCCACCACAACATGATGCACTTCTGCATCTTTTTCCTCCTGTTCTTGTTTTGGTAGATGGAGAATATTGCCACTTCCATCACATTCTACATCTCTTCCACACTTATTACCTAAGGATGGGAGAAGGTGCAGAGATTCCTTATATTATGCCATCAGGCTGTTTTGCTCCTCTAATAGGCTCTTGGCCTGTGTATAGAAATTCAGCTGCAGAAAATAGCCAGACTGAAGAACTCCTTTGTTTTGACAATCTGCAGTGGAATACACTACAGAAATTTAATTTGACCTATAAAGTTAAGTTGACCTGTGTTTTGAGAATTAGGCTAACCACTTTGTCTCCCCAGAAATTAATGCATGGTTTAATTATTCTCACATTATAGAACAGATTAAACTGCAATTGTGTAAGCAGTAATTTGCTGTTGTTGTTGTGTGTCTCCAAGTAATTTCTGACTTATGGAGAACCTATCATGGGGTTTTTTTTGGCAAGATATGTTCAGAGGCTGTGTGACTTGATTGGTTTCCATGTTCGAGTGGTTTCCATGTTTGAGTGGGGATTCGAACTCTGGTCTCCAGAGTCATAATCCAGTGTTAACACCAGACAGCACACTGGCTCTCAAGAAGTTGTTCCACTGGAATTCAAACAATATACATATTTTGGCTAGCAAGGCTGGCTGTTACTCCCTACACCACTTTTGGGGTTATTTAATCCATTAGAAATCTAAATAACTCAGCTTTAGTGAACAGGGAAAACATAAGCATGCTCTGCGATATAGCAAAAATAATTTTACACTTAAAAAACAAAATTAAGAACCAAGTTAAAGCAAGAACATTAAGCCCTGAAAAGGCTTTCAAGTAAACAGCTGTTCCACCATTCACTTAGCCATAATTAGTTTGATCTATAGAAACTGCTTAGAATAAAAATCATACTCTGCTGGCATAGAGGACTTTTTGGATTGCTTTAAGGACAGACGTGGCCGTTTTTCTGGAACTTCATCACTACTGCTGCTCCCCCCATCAGTATCAGAAGTCTCTGGATTATTACCACGCTGCAGCTCCTGAATGATATTTGCTGCTTCTGTCTTCAAGGCACAATAAAGTGGACCCTGCAGATACTAAAATACAAACACATACAGTACATCTTAGTAGTGGACAACCTTATGACACATATACATACATTTAATAATATATTTATTTATTTATTTGTATCCTGCCTCTCCCTGTGTTGAATCGAGGTGGGTAACAGCAAGTGGGGAACAGTTAAAAAAACAATGTGCTACAGCATTAAAAACATAATAATCTAAAGTAGTAATTTTAAATTAGAATTCACAATATAGGCCTATTCTAGATTGGCAAAAAGAAGTGTGTTCATGGCTGCATGAAAGTCTAGCCTTTAGATGAGAAAAAGGGAAAGTGTGCCATGAAAACGCTTTTTTTGCGTTTTAGGGGAGAAGAAGCGCCTTTTAAAAAGTGCTGGTTTTCCCAGCTTCTTTTTTAAAAACTGCGGAACAGCGCAGCTCCATCTAAAGGCTGTGGCGCAGCTGCTAAGCATTAAGGAAAAGGCAACTTCATGTCACATTTTCCTGCCAATCTAAAAAGCCCTGTAATATAATAAATAATATATAATCTCACACCTCATAAAGAATTAAGTAGTTTATATATAAATATGAACACAGAAATATAAACATCACATTTAATAAATTATTTTCCATTGTTTGTAATTTTTCTGAAATAATTGCTTCCACAACCTTTAAAATGTGCTTACAACAATACAAATTCTGTTGTCATTGTTTTTCATAGCACTCACCTCCTGCTCCACCTGTGTTCCAATGACTGAGACAAACAATCTGCAAATGCTGTTAATGCAGGTCTTTCTAACTGGAACTGCAGATTCATATCCAGGTGGCACAAACATCATGAAATACTGCAGCATGTGACATAAGACTCTTTTCATCTTCTCAGACTGAAGAATCCTCAGCACGCCAACTTCAAACAATGCATGGAGTTTCTCCAATAATATGCTGAGATAAATAGGTTCAATGTTCTCATAGGAATGTGTTTCAAAAGGAAACAACGTTCTCACCAGTATTGACAATGGTTCCTCATAGAGCTCCAACTTTCCAGCATCCATTTCAGGAATGGACTGCAAGATTCCAAAAAGAATGGAGAAGAAACTGCTCGCTAGTTCTTCTGGAGGCCCTCCTAGCTGTACCA
Organism: Urosaurus nigricauda; assembly: GCA_034509955.1. Lineage (NCBI taxonomy): Eukaryota > Metazoa > Chordata > Lepidosauria > Squamata > Phrynosomatidae > Urosaurus > Urosaurus nigricauda. Next base: position 242,446,906 of record JAOEGL010000003.1, read on the forward strand.
GTTCTGTTAAAAATGTCATGCTCAAAACTTTAACTTTTGGAGAACCATAGTCCAACAAAGAGCACCCTACTCCCCAAAGGATAATGTCCTGTCGTTTAAAAAATAAGTAAGAAACTATGTCAATAAGAATTCTCATCAAAGTTATCTCCAAGCACTCCACATTACTCATGCCCATTAACTGAAGATGGACAGAACTTAAACAGCCCAGATGCATATTGGAATTGCACATAAATCTGCTCACAGTCACAGGCCAGCTAAGTAAACTTCCTTGAGAGCACCTCTCCATACTTCTCTCATGGAGTAAAATCAGGTCCTGAAGAAAATCCAGTACTTCTCTTGACAACAAGTCAAATATGGCACTATTCCTCACTTTGAACACACATAGTAAAGAGCAAATAACATGGCTGATGTTCTCGTGTATAACATGGCAGTTAGGGGTGGCAGCAACTCTTAAAAGTCTTGCAATGATCCAATTGCTGAATTCTAGAAGGGGAGGAAAGAGATATGTTAGGGTTGCAACATTACTGAGTAAGCCCCATTGGGTACCAAAGATACAGAATCGATGGTCCTCCATTATCTCTCCCTACACTCACTGGGACTGATAGAAACTGGACCCTAACAACACCTGGAAGGCCACAGACTCCCCTAGCTCTGAGGTAAACCCGCACATGACCAGACTACAAGTCCTGAAGCAGGAAATACACCTCATATGTATTCTGACAATCATATAAAAATACACTATTTAATTGGGACTTTAGGTACTGAATCAAAGAACCATAGAATCATAGAGTTGGAAAAGGCCACCTAATCCAACCCCATGCCATACATGAATACACACAACTAAAGCACTCTTAAAAAATCCTCATCCAACCAAAAGATCTCCAAAAATGGAAAGTCTGCAGATGTATGATTTAAACCAGCATAGGACTGAGTCCGTATATCCATATATACATTAGGAGGAACTTCCTGACAGTAAGGGCTGTTTGACAGTGGAACACACTCCCTCGGAGGGTGGTGGAGTCTCCTTCCTTGGAGGTTTTTAAGCAGAGGCTGGATGGCCATCTGTCGGGTATGCTTTGATTGGGAGTTCCTGCACGGCAGGGGGTTGGACTGGATGGCCCTTGTGGTCTCTTCCAACTCTAAATTTCTATGATTCTATGATTCTATCCCAGATCCCTGAGTAAATCCACTAAAAGATCATGATCAACAGTATCGAAGGCGGTGGAAAAATCAAGGAGAATAAGAATAAAGGCCTTTTTGACTTGGCCAGCAAGAGATCATCCACAATCTTCGTAAGAGCAGTCTTGGTAGAGTGCAATGGATGGAATCCAAACTGACATATAACCATCCAATCAAGTTGTTAGGTGGAACGTTTCCCTAAACAAAAACGTCTTTAATTCAGCCTTGAAGTTGGCTAAAGAGGTGGTAGTTCACAGTTGTAAGGGAAGGAGGTGCCAAGAGTGGGGAGCAGAATGGGAAAAGAGGCGAATCAGAGCAGGGGAAGAGGAGATCATAGGGTGAGTCAACAGCCCAGCATTACTAGATCTTAAAGCACAGGCTGGATGATATGGGGAGACAAGTGCAGCCAGACAGGGAGTTGTCAGACCGTGAAGGGATTTAAAAGTCAATAAAAGAAGCTTATATCAAATTCTGTAAGGAATGGGGAGCCAATGAAGGGATAATAACAGCAGAGTGATGTGATCAAAGACATGGCCAGAGAAAATAATCCTGCCAGTGGAATGCTGTACAGAAATCAGTGGACTAAGAGGGGAAAACAGAAGCCCCATTAACAAAAGGTTACAATAATCCAGGTGACAGACAACCAATGTATGGACCAATGTCTTAGCTGTAGTTGCGGACAGAAAGGGTCAAATTTTAGCAAGATTATAAAGAAAAAGTCCACATGATTTGGCTGTGACCTGGATCTGGGGGACAAACAATGAAGAATCAAAGATGAAGCCAAGGCTACGTGCCTCCTTCACAGGTTGAAAAAAAATGTGATTGACAGTAATTGAGAAAGAATATTGCACTGATGGTTTAGGAGGGAAAACAAGTAGCTCAGTTTTGGCCATGTTGAGTTTCAGCTGCCGATGGAACATCCACACAGAAACAGCAAAAAGACATGATGACAATCACTGTTCAATCTCTGGAGAGAGGTCTGGAGTTGAAAAATACAATTGAGTGTCATCAGCATGAAGATGATATTGAAAGCTGCAGGAGCTAATAAGTTCACCTAGGGAGAGAAATTAAAGGGAGAACAATAAAAGGGTCCAGGCTTCTGAGAGATGAAGTCCAAAACACCTGGAGGGCCACTAAGGTCACCCAATGGATTTCCATGACTGAGCAGGATTCAAACCCAGGTCTCCAAATATCCTAGCTCAACATTCCACCACATTGGCTCTCATTCCCTGATTACCCCTGCACTTGTCATTTGTGAAATTCAACAGTAACACAATCCTATGACAACTACACTGCCATTTCCTCCTCACGTCATCTTTAATTTGCTGATTTACAAAGACTCCATAGAAATGTTTACATGAACTCACCAATGCAGCTGGCTTCTGTTTCACTTTGCTGATGAGTTCCAGTTACATTTATAAATACAAGTGGGGATGATTTCATAATATGCAGGATAAAATCAAGCAACATTACAGAACTTGGCTGTGACTCAGTTTTCTTAACAAGTTCCAAAGCAACTGAAAAGTAAATAAAATCATATTGATTTATGGTAATTTTACACATATCCTTTTTTTAAAAAAATCTAACATTTGTTCTGTAAAAGTTCAAAACAGTATTACTGAAAGTAAAATTCACACTTCTCATTCATGGTAAACAACATCTACTCATAGCAGCAATTTGAAAAAGAGTCATTATGTTAATCTGTTGCTGCTTAACAACAAAGTGCAACATTTATTTATTTTAGCATCAGCTTTTGTGGATTACAATCTTAGAGAAACAGAGTAAAATGTCAAACCTCATATACATGTGTGTGTGTGTGTGTGTGCACGTGCATACACACACATTATATATCATTGGAAGAGTGGGATCAGCAAAACTGGATGTGTAAAATCACAACTGTATTCAAGCATTCTGACACTAATTAAAACAAATGATGCATGATAAGCATCTATTAACCAACGCGTATCTCTGCTTTCCCCACTACATCATTACTCTTCAATATGCATATACTTTTAGAAGGACTGCCTAATATTTGTGATTTGTCCACTTATCAAACTTTCTAGACAGGACACTACAATGGAGTAACTTTTCAAACTCTGGCCATTTTAATAATTAAAGCCTTTACTCACCAACATCTACATCCACTAGAATGCGATCAATAAACTGACAGAGAATTTGTCTTGGCTTCTGCACAACAGTATTGTATTCCTCTGGGGTAGCACTGGAATTAGATTTATTTAAACAGTCAACATTGGTTTTCTACTTTAATATGTTACTATGAATGCTGCAACTTATCAAACAGTTCAGTTCTATAATCAGAACTAAGTTTTCATTCCATTTCCTTTTAACCTTATTGCTTATGATTTTTACCTGTCACAACCATGCATATATTCTGACTGATAACATATTATCCTTCTGATGAAGAAGATTCTAGTTTATAAAAGCTTATGCATAATAAATGTGTTAATGTGCTATAGGACCTCTTGCTGTCTGTCTTCCCTTAGAAACCTTTCTTACAAATGGGAATGCCTCCAAACTGTCTTGGGGATGCTTTGCCTCAAATGGCCATACAGAAATATTTTGTGTAATCTAAGTGAACTACTGAAGTTATCACCCACAGGTAGATTGCACCCTGACTTCTGGTAAATAGTACTAATACAGTAGTAACTATTTTGTGCCTTCAAGTGATTTCTGACTTATGGTGACCTAAGGTGATCTATCACAGGGGTTTCTTGGCAGGATTTGTTCAATGGAGATTTGCCATTGCCTTTCTGTGAGACTAAGGTCCAAAACACACTGCAGAAATATTCCAGTTCAAGACTACTTGAACTGCCCTGGCTCAGTGCTAAGGAATCCTGGGAAGTGTAGTCTATTGTGCCACCAGAGCTCTCTGTCAGAGAGCTCTCACTAAACTACAGTTCCCAGAATTCCCTAGCACTGAGCCAGGGCAGTTCAAGCAGTCTCAAAATGGATTGTTTTTGTAGTGTGTTTTGGACCTGAGAGAGTGTAGCTTGCCCAGGTCATCCAGTGCCTTTCCATGGCTGAGTGGAGATTTGAACCCTGGTCTTTCAGAGTCCTAGTCCAACACTCAAATGACTACACTGCACTAACTCTCAAGTTAAATAGTACCAACTTGCCACTTGAGTTTGTGTGTTTAAAGAGAACGTGAATGTATACATACAAGAAAGGGTACATATATGCTACAAATGTACACGTGTTCTATACAAAATGAAGCTATAATTAATACTTTCAATTGTCCCTGAAATTCAAAACTCTGGATTTTAGTTTTGTTCTATGTTAGTTTAACAGACATGGTGGTGCATCTTGGGAACTGTAATTTAGAGAGAAGGCAGAAATTCTGAGCTTTTTTTTAAAGCACCTTAGGGTGCAACATTCTAATTGTTGCTGTGTGCCTCCAAGTCATTTTTTATTTATGGTGACCCTAAGATGAAAGTATCACATGGTTTTCTTGGCGTGTTTCCTCAGAGGGGGCACGTTTCTTCCACTGCCATTCTCTGAGGCTGAGAGAGTGTCATTTGCCCAAAGTCACCCAGTAGGTTTTTTTTTTAAGTACTTGAGTGAGAAATCGAACCCTGATGTCTGGAGTCTTTGTCCACCATTCAAACCGTTACTCCACACTGGCTCGAAATAATGCAGTTTAAACACCAACACTCTTTGACAGAGCCTAAAGACCTAGTAAAACTACAAATTCCAAAATTGCATAGGACAGAGCTACAGAACTTAAAGTGGTATCAAACTACAGTGCAGATGTACCCTTAGTTTAGCCATGACATTCAGCTATTGAGAGGGCCATGGACCGGTCTTTGTGTCTCAACCTAGCCCACATCATTGGGCTGCTGTAAGGAGAATACTGTAGGAGGTATGGAAACCATGTGTGCTCCTCTGCAAAAACAAAAAACAAAACCCTGAATCTATGGCAGTATCCCCACTGCAGAAATAATCCAATCTGACACGACATTAACTGCTTTAACTGCTATGCTGTGGTCCAATGCTGGGGAATGCTGGGAATTTTAGCCCTCCCTGTCTGTAGGGCTCTGGGGTGGTGCCACAATAAACTACAGTTCCCAGGATTCCCTAGCACTGAGCCAGGGCAGTTAAAGCGGTGTCAAACCGGTTTATTTCCGCAGTGGGGCTGCACCCTAAGGCCTTACCTGCCCAGCTCCCTGAGGGCTGGGATCATGGAGGCCATCTCGAGCCCCTGGTCCGCCATTCCGCCTTATTCAGACTCTGAATCTGAATAAGCTTCTGCTTCCTCCTTCTTCCAAATGCTTTTCCCGCCTTCTTCTTCTTCTGGTCTCCTCCTCTTTCAGGAAGGCAGGCCTGGCTGGGATGGTGGCTGACAGGCGCCAAACTTCCTACGAAGGCGTTTTGCTTCTCTTTTTTTTTTTTCCTGTTCCCTCAAGGGGAAAAAAAAGATAGCAAATTAAGTAAATATAATACATATAGCCCCACATTAATTGCTTCCTAGGGCCAGTGTGGCCTAGGGGTTTGAGTGTTGGAGTATGACTCTGGAGACTAGGTTTCAAATCCCTCACTAAGCCATGCAATAATAAACCCACTGGGTGACCTTGGGCAAGTCACACTCTCTCAGCCTCAGGGGAAGGCCATGACAACCCCCCCTCTGAATAAATCCTGTGATAGGTTTGCCTTAGGGTCCTCATGAGTCCAAAACTTGAAGGCACACAACAGCAGCAACAACAACAACAGACAGTTACAGACTTGCACAGGGTGACCTTGGGCAAGTCACACTCTCTCAGCCTCATGAGGAAGGAGGCCATGGCAAACCACCTCTGGATAAATCTTGCCAAGAAAAGCCCATAATAGGTTTTTCTGGAACGACTCGAAGGCACACAACAACAGTAGAAAGGGATAGTGAGGCCTTGTTGTTGTTGTTGTTGTTGTGTGCCTTCAAGTCGTTTCCGACTTATGGCGACCCACCTGAGGCGAATCTGTCACAGGGGTTTCTTGACAAGATTTCTTCAGAGGGGCTTTGTCATGGCCATCCTCTGAGGCTGAGAGAGTGTGATTTGCCCACGTTCACACCAGTGGTTTTCCATGGCCAAGCCAGGATTTGAATCCGGGTCTCCAGAATCATAATCCAACGCTTAGGCAACCCTAAGATGAACCTATCACAGGGTTTTCTTGGCAAGTTTCCTCAGAGGGAGTCGGCCATTGCTGTTGCCATCCTCTGAGGCTGAGAGAGTGTGACTTGCCCAGGGTCACCCCAGTGGGTTTCCATGGCCAAACCAGGATTCGAACCCTGATCTCCAACAGAGTTGTAGTCCAGACACTCAAACCAATATACCACGCTGGCCCTTAAAGGAGTTGATCACATTTGGGGCTCATTTCAGCATTAAAGAGATATTAAACCGCGTTTAAAGCATCCTGCAAACAAAGTGAAAATGGCGACTAATTGCATGCATGATTATCACACGCAATTGTGCAAATAAAGTGATATTGGAAATGCATTGTCACTGAAATCACAAAAGTAATGCTTTTTTGTGACCATTTTAATGGCAGGTTTTGTGCAATGGCGTATGAAACTGCTGTGTGAAACAATTTTTCTAGGATATTCACGGGATAAACTCCAATTAGTTAGGCTCCAAGTCCAAGTCACAATTATGGCATCATCTACTAATTAACAGTCCTCATTTTTACATCACACCCAACTCCATGTCCCCCTGTGCTGAGAGTTAAGGACCATTGAACTAAACAGGGCTGACCCCTAAGTAAACACCTATTGTCTACTGACTACACATAGCACTTACTGTTAATGCAATCAGCTGATCTAAATCAAGGGGAAACAGTAAACAGGGCTGCACTCCTACCCTGTGCAAGTCTGTAACTGTCTGTTGCTGTTGTTGTGTGCCTTCAAGTCATTTCGGATTTATGAGGACCCTAGGATGAACCTATCACACAGTTTTCTTAGCAAGATTTCTTCAGAGAGGGTTTGCCCTTCTCTGAGGCTGAGAGAGTGTGACTTGCATAAGGTCTTGGAGAAGGGGGGATTTGAACCCTGGTCTCCAGAGTCCTAGTCCAACACTCAAACTACAATGCCATGCTGGTTCTCCTAACTGTCTACTCAGGATTATGTAAATCCCATCCCATTAAATTATTCGCAGGACATAGATCTGCAGCTTTTTCTGGCATGTTTTTCTACAAACAAATGTCATTAAGAGAAGTGTTGTGGTTGTTATTTTCCACCAAAATTTCAAAATAGAAAACACAAGACAAAAGAGAGAGAGGAATCGAGAGAGAAAATCTCTCCGGAATTAATACAATATCTCAGCATAATCTGTGAGCCAGCGTGGCCTCAATATATCATCATATATCAGAGTGGCGTCAGTGGTTTGAACATTGGACTAAGACTCTGGAGACCTGGATTCGAATCTCAGCTCAGCCATGGAAACCTACTAGATGACTTTGGGCAAATCACACTCTCTCAGCCTCAGGGGATGGCAATGGCAAACCGGCTCTGAAAAAACTTGCCAAGAAAACCCCATTATAGGTTCTCCTTATGGTCGCCATAAATCGGAAATGACTTGAAGGCACACAACAACATCATCAGCACAAAGCTTCTGGAAATCTTTGCTCCAGAAGGCCCTGAACTGAGCTGTGTGGAGGAAGATGGGAGTGAGGAAACCAACAGGCCATCCTGGAGCCAATCTGGATGATTATTTCAATTATTTCAGGCTTCCAGGCTGGGTCCTGACACAGAAAGCTTTTCCCCACAACCAACAGACCTGATGTGAAGCCCTGATGTGAAGCCCATAAGGCTCTGAAAAGTAGAGAGGAGCCTCCATCAAATTTTCCTGATTCTGTGGCATCATTTTGTCTCCCAAAGTGCTTGTTCACTTCTGGGACAGCAGCCAAGGCACTGATGAATTTATGCAGAAACTAAGTACAGTACAGTTTGAGTCCTCGCATTACATGGGCATTCTAAAATAAATAGACAATACTGAAAAAATATGTTAGATTAATACATGACGTAAAAGCAAGCCAGCACGGAGTGGAGTTTTGAGGGCTGGACTACAACTCTGGAGACTAGGATTCAATTCCCACTCGGGCATGAAATTCACTGGGTGACCTTGGGCAGGTCTCATGCGCTCAGCCTCAAGGGAAGGCAATGGCCAACCTCTTCTGAACAAATCTTGCCAAGAAAAAACCCATGATAGAGTCACCTTAGGGTCACCATAGGTCAAAACTATTTGAAGGCACACAACAACAAAATGAAAGAAAAAGTCATCCCTGGACCCTGGATGCACTTTGGAAAAAGCTTTTAGGCGGGCTCTAAAAATTCAGAATCATAATGATAATGATAATAATAATAAAATATTTATTTGTATCCTGCCTCTCCCATTTGAGGTTGGTTACTTATGCAAGGCTTACCGGTACCTGAATTGTTTGTTTCATTTCACATGTGCATTTTGTTAAATTTTTAATAAACAGTTTGCTGAAATGTGTTGAATTGTTTTTTATTCCCCCCCCCCCCACGTTATTTCTTGAAGAAGCAATGCTCAGGAACACATCTGCTTATTTAACTGACCCATAGGTTTTGCGTTTCTATGGCTATTAACACAGTCTGATTACAAAGGTTATTCCTAGGCACCTGTTCACTCCATGCATCTAGGAAGTAGACCCAAGTCTATGAAAGCTTATGCCACAATGCTTGTCTTTACCTCATTTAGTCTCAAAAGTGCTACAAGATCCTTTTGCATACTTTCGTTAATTGAAGTATGCTGGCATGGTGCCACTCCCTGGCAGGTTGTGAAGAAACCTTTCTGGACTCCCATATCAAATAGTTTAAGATTACTTCAGCATATCTTTATATTGCATTGGTGCAGAAATCAATGTTCCTGAGTGATGAGGAAGCTTTTTTTTTTAATCTTGAAAACAAACTAGTTACCAGCGTATTGCATTCCCAGGCCTTATGCCACTTTTTTTTGTCAGGATTGTGCATATATATCTGTAATGTTGTGGTACCTGGAAAAGTGAAATATTATTGTCAAGCAATTTCCAAAAGCCCTCTGACTGTAGCACAATCTCTTTCCACTCTGGCAGCCATACAAACTGGAATGAAGGAACAATACTGCTTAGCAGTCTAGCCCCTAATGATATTTGATGGCACCCCATGCTTTGGCAATAGCTCTAACAAATTTTTTATGTTTATTTTTAAAAACCTGGACATAAACTCTTCCCAGCAGTTGCTAGTATGGCTGGATCCACGCTGCAGAAATAATCCGGTTCGGCACCACTTTAACTGCCTTGGCACAATGCCACGGCAGTTAAAGTGGTGTTGAATTGGATTATTTCCACAGTGTGGATCCAGCATATGTTATTTATTCACTTATTAGAAGTCAATCTCATTTCTTCCAAGGAGGTCAAGATGGAATATGTGGTTCTCCCACCAATTTGCCTCCCAAATGTTTTAGGCTATGACTCCCATAAGCATCTGGAGGGCCAATGGATCTTGCCTTATTGTTCTCTTCTGTCCTGACAACACTGGTGTGAGATAGGATAAGTTGAGAGAGGTCTTCATGATTGACTAGAAACTTGAACTTGGTCCTTGATTTCTCAGTCAGTCTCTCGTACTAATGCCTCCCAGTGCTTCTCAGGCTATCTGATGTGAGAGACCAGTCAATATATTTTTTTCCAGCATGCCAGAGACTGGCTCTATATTTGTACGCATAGGCAACAATTCTTTCTTTCTTTCCTGGAAACTCTCCAAGGACCAGCAGCAAATATTTCCATTTTATATAAGGGACATCATTTTACTATCCCATTGTATTTAATGGGATTTGAGCATCCATGAATTTTGGGGGGGAAAAACAGGGTCCTAGAACCAAACCTCAGCAGATGCCAGGAGCCCAGGTGGCATCTGCACTGCAGAAATAATGCAGTGTGACACCGCATGGCTCAACGCCATGGAATTTTGGGATGTGTAGTTTGAAGGAGCTCCAGAGCTCTCTGACAGAGCAGGCTAAGTATCTCACAAAACTACAGATCCCAGAACCCCACGGTGTTGAGCCATGGCAGTTAATGCTGTGTCAAACTGTGTTATTTCTGCCGTGCAAAAGCAGCCCCAATGTACAATGAGAGTGCCTCTGACCGTGTTTTTGTGTATGTGTGTTTGGGTGTACTCAGTGATTTACAAAATAAGTCACATATCAGTAATTTACAAATAAAAACAAGCAGTTTACAAATCAAACACGCACCAATAATAACACTAATAATAATTTATTTTATTTATTTCAAGGATTTATATTATGCCTTTCTTCCACAATATGTGTGTGTGTGTGTGTGTGTATATATATATATATAATTTTGGAGATTTTGGGAAAGGTTATATGTCTTGCTTTTCACTGGAAATAATAATAATAACTGTATAATATATAACTATATATAACTACATAAAATTTTTATCAATTTTAGGAAGTTTGCATGTGTTGCATTCACTGGAAATAATAATAACTGTATAATATCTAGCTATATATATAATTATAATTTCATTGATTTTGGGAATGTTTACATGTGTCGCATTTCCCTGGAAATAGTAATAATAATAATAGTAATAGTATAATGTATAACTATTTATATGGTTATATTTATTTATAACTATTTACATTTATTTCATATGTTGAATTTTACTGGAAATAATAATAACAACAATAATTGTATAATATATATAAATTATTGGTATGGGGAAAGTTTAAATGTGTTGCATTTCACTGGAAATAATAATAATAATAATAATTGTATAATATATGTATATAACTATTTTACAATTATTATTATTATTATTTCCAGTGAAATAGAACACATGTAAACTTTATCAAAATCAATAAAATAATATAATATATAGTCATACATTATACAATTATTATTATTATTATTTCCAGTGAAATGCAACACATGTGTCCAGTTCTGGGCACCACAATTCAAAAAGGATGTGGAGAAACTGGAGCGGGTCCAAAGGAGGGCAACTAAGATGGTGAAGGGTCTGGAAACCCTATGAGGAAGGCCTTAGGGAACTGGGGATGTTCAGCCTGGAGAAGAGAAGGTTGAGAGGTGATATGATAGCCCTCTTTAAGTATTTGAAGGGATGTCACATTGGGGAGGGAGCAAGCTTGTTTTCTGCTGCTCCAGAGAACAGGACCCGGAACAATGGATGCAAGCTGCAGGAAAAGAGATTCCACCTCAACATTAGGAGGAACTTCCTGACAGTAAAGGCTGTTCGACAGTGGAACACACTCCCTCGGACTGTAGTGGAGTCTCTGTCCTTAGAGGTCTTTAAGCAGAGGCTGGATGGCCATCTGTCGGGGATGCTTTGATGGAGAGTTCCTGCATGGCAGGGGGTTGGACTGGATGGCTCTTGTGGTCTCTTCCAACTCTATGATTCTATGAACGTTCCCCAAATCAATAAAATTATTATTACATAATAATAATAATAATAATAATAATAACAGTTTTTATTTCTTACCCACCCCTCTGTCAAAACCATCGAGGTGGGGTACAGCAGAAATTAAAAACAGTTACAGTTAAAATAATTCAACAATCCCATCCCCACTATAATTGTATATAGTGTTACATATTATACAATTGTAACTATTATTATTATTACCAGTGAAATGAAAACCATATAAACTTTCTTAAAATCAATAAAATTATATATAGGGAGAGAGAAAAAGAGAGAGCGAGAAAGAGTTATATATTATACTATTATTATTATTACTACTACTATTATTATTATTTACAGAAAAATGCTACACATGTAAAAAATTCTCAAAATAAATAAAATTATATATATATATATATATATAAAATAATAATTATTATTATTACCAGTTTTATATATATATATATAAAACAATTATTATTATTATATTTCCAGTTTATAAATATATATGAAACAATTATTATTATTATTATTATTATTATTTCCTGATATATATATATATATACACAATTATTATTATTATATTTCCAGTTTTTATATATATATATATATATATATATGAAACAATTATTATTATTATTATTATTATTTCCTGTTATATATATATATATATATAACAATTATTATATTTCTAGTTTATATTTATATATATATATATGAAACAATTATTATTATTATTATTATTTCCTGTTTTATATATATATATATATATATATGAAACAATTATTATTATTATTATTTCTTCCTGTTTTATATATATATATATATAACAATTATTATTATTATATTTCCACTATATGTGTATATATATATATATATATATAACATTATTATTATCTATTATTATTATTATTATTATTATTAATTCCAGTGAAAGTGAAATAAAACTTTCCCCAAACCAAGAAAAGCATACATGTGAGTGGCACTCTCCCTTATAGACCCTTATAAGAGCTGGGCCCTCCTCCTCCTCCTCCTCCTCCTCTTTGAATGGCAACTGAGCCACCTCTTCATCCTGAGCTGCTCCCAACTGCAGAGAGAGCTCTTCCTTCTAAACCCGCCTCCCGCCTGCCATAATCCGCGGGGATTGACCTCCGCAGCTGTCAATCAGCGATGCAGGTGTCCTGGACTTTGCAGCTCCTGTTCCTCTTCTTCTTCTTCTGCCATTGGAGCCGCAGCCTTCCAAAGCCCAGCTCTGGTTCCAGCAGCAGCAGCAGAGAAGGAAGAGGAGGAGGAGGAGGAGGAGGAGGAGGCAGGTGAGCACACAGGGACCTTTTCTTTTTCCTGCTCAGGAGCAGACTAAGAAGGGGGTTGCATCTGCACTGCAGAATATAATCCGGTTTGATTGCACTCCAAGTGCCCTGGCTCCATGCTCTGGAATTCTGGGAATGGTAGTTGGCTGTTGTGGCACCAGAGACCTTTGCATCCATTTTGCAAAAGAGAAGGCTAAGTTTTATTTCACTGCAAATAATAATAATAATAATAATAATAATTGTGTGTGTGTGTGTATAATTTTATTGATTTTGAGAAATGTTACATGTGTTGCATTTCACTGGAAATAGTGATAACAATAATTTTATAGTATAATAACTGTTCTTACTAAGGGCAGCCTTTGAGTTTTAAATGGTTGGAAACTTTCTCTCTTTTTGTAGTTGCCACAGTGGTGTGTGAGGTGAAACAAAAGGATCCCCATTTCTCTAATTTTCCAAAACACACTGTGGAAATAATCCAGTTTGAGACTGCTTTAACTGCCCTGGCTCAGTGCTAGGGAATCTTGGGGATTTGTAGTTTATTGTGGCACCACTAGAGCTCTCTCTGTCTCTGACAGGGAAGGCTAAATGTCTCAAAAACTACAGTTTCTCAACATTGCCTAGCACTGAGCCAGGGCAGCTAATGCAGTCTCAAACTGGATTATTTCTGCAGTGTGTTTTGGTCCTCAGTCAATCATAGACTCTGTCCACACTGGAGAAATAACCCCCGCTCTGGACCCCACAACAAACCCCAACTCCCAGAATCCCATAGCCTTGAGCCAAGACACTTAAACCGGTTCCAAACCGCGTTATTTCTCCAGTGTGGACGCAGCCAGCAGTATTATAAAGTAAGAAGAAGAAGAAAGAGCACAGTAGAAATAGTATATTGCAGCCTCTTCCTTTGGTAACTCTATCCTCTGAGAGAGGATATGTTTCCAGGGAACTGATAATGCACAGAGCCAAGTTGAATTGTATATTGAGATTTGTATTAAATGGCTGTGGAATACTATTGCGCCGGTAATAAAGACACTGAGACCTGAGAATACTATTTGGGATTATGGTTAGACTCCAGTCTAATCTGCACCTCTGAAATAATGCCGTTTTGACACCACTTTAACTGCCATGGCTCCGTCCTATGGAGGGCTGGGATATGTAGTTTGTTGTGGCCCCAGGGCTCTTTGACAGAGGCCCAAAGCACACTGCAGAAAGAGTCCAGCTTGAGGCCGCTTTAACTGCCATGGCTCAATACTATCGAGTCCTGGGAATTGTAGTTTATTGTGGCACCAGAGCTCTCTGACCGAGAAGGCTAAATGTCTCACAAAACTATAGTTCCCAACTTTCCCTAGTATGCAGCCAGGGCAGTTAAAGCAGTCTCAAACTGGATTATTTCTGCAGTGTGTTTTGGACCAGAGAAAGGTTAAATGTTTCACACAGCTACAGATTGCAGGATTCCATAGCAGTGAGCCATGGCAGCTCAAGCAGTGTCAAACTGGATTAATTCTGCAGTGCGGATGCAGCCTGTGATAACAAAAATACATTTAATGCCCTTAGCCTTGTCTTGTCTTAAGACAGATATCCTGTAAGTGTGGGTCTGTGTGTGTGAGAGAGAAAGGATATGGGTGAAAGCAAACTTTTAATTGCTGTGGGAAATTTACAATTAATATATACTTTAACTTCACGTATCACTTGCAGGCATTGCTTGTTATCATGCCCATAAAATACAATTCTCAGCGTAGGTGATAATATTGGTGCCAATTTCCTCAGTGCTAGAACAGGTTTTTTATTGTTTTACTGGAAACAGGATGAACAGCCCAGTCTTTCATATGCTTACTCAGAAGTACGTTTAAATGAATTCCGTGGTACTTACTCCTCGTTGCATATATTTAGGATTTTGGGTGAAGATAACAACTTTGTAGTCCAGTTTCTCTAGAGTAAGATACAAGCTTTTGAGAGAGAGATTATGAATTTGCTTTCATTCAATAAATGATTCTTTCCCCCTGCCGCAGGGCCCCAGACATTTTCTTTTCCTTTCACAAAATATGCCTGTGTCAGTGAATTCAACTATATTTATTCTAGCCTTATGCTCTCAAAGATAAAAAGTGTTCCTCAGATAATATGAAAGAACTGGGACATTTCAAGGCTTCCAAGCACAACATTGTCTTTACTAATCTCATCTTTTCTTGCCATTTTTGATACTTGAAGTGCAAATTACCAATGTATAACCTCAGGATTTACCTTGATGCTTATTGTGTCAGACAGGAAGGGAGCAGAATTAAAAATTAATGTACTGCCACGGACTGGAGTTCACCCGTACTAATGCATGCTGAAAATTCTCAAATATCCCTATTGTTTTCTGCAGAATTTAAATCCTGTCTAATATATTTCTAGAACTTATCCAGGTAATGTTCCCAAATGTCAACTGATATCACACTGTGAGAGTCAATGGCGTTTGAAGGTGAATGCCCCTCGGAAAGCATGTAGGTTTGTGATGGTTGTTTGGAGGTGATCTGAATGCTTCCTTAATGCTGCTTCTCCACCATTTAGTTCTAAATGTACATTGCTAGTTTACTTATAAGTCATTAGGGCTATAAACTACTCTCACAACATTCAAAGCATGCTAAAAACTACACAGGCAATGATGAAAACTGAGCACATTTTTACAGACTACCTGTTACCAATTCTCTTGGCTTGATGTGCAGTTCTTCTGAAGTATATCATAGACTATCTCTCTAGAATACATTTGTCTAGTTTGCAGGTATTGTTATTTGCACTGTAAGCGGCAAAGCCAAGCAGGCTGTTAGATGTTGCAGGGCAGGTGAGGATATGCTATATATTCATGTTCTTAAAATTTGTGCAAATAAACAAAACAGAAGGGAGTTAATAAGTCACCAACATTATAGATAGAAGTACTATATATATAAAAATAAATTACTGGGCACACAGCCAGTAATTCAGAAAAAAAAAACATTATCCTTTTGACTCTTTACATCCAAATCACCTGCCTTGTCCACTTTTTCTCCATGGAATTGAATAGCTATTCATTCTACAGTCGGTTCAGGACTAAAGAGTGATAATGAGTTTAAGATGAAGTTAAACAAACCCCACCTACTGCTGTGCAAAGAAGAGGAGATGTTTTTTTTTAAAAAGTGCATCTTCTCAATATTGCTTAGTTTGATGTAATCTGTGCATTTAAAATGTTACATTTTTTCTATATCACCTTTTTCTCCAAGCCCCCTCCTAATTCAAGTCAAAGGGATATAGGCAAGAGTTCTCAAAAGATGTCATAAGGTAGGGGAGAAGCAACCACATTCAGAAAGTCACTAATCTAAGGCTTGTTATGTTCAGTAATAAAATATTGGTTAACAGAGGATAATAGGAAAGTTCATCCATGCTTGGCCAAGAAGGAATGAAGGCAATAAAATTCTAACACGGAAAGGGAAACTACAAAACTCATATGTTCATGCAGGTTCTGATCAAACCATTTTTGCTGTATGAGTTTTATGGCATTCTTGAAAAGCAATGTGGCCAATAGCTGTTGTGTCCACATATGGGAATTGAAGTGACAGCCTAGGTAACTCCTTTGATCGGTTGCTTGCTTTTATCTGCTCAGAACAAATGGAATTTGCAACAAGAAAGTGAAAGGAAGTTGTTTAGAGCAATAGCTCAATACTTGTTTTTCTAGCACACGTTTTTATGAATGTAATTAAAACCCACTTATGCTTTTGTTAAAAGCCAGCAAACAAAGCATCTATCAAAAAGAAGACCCTTCTGTAAATTGAACAACTATAATAACTCTTAAGCCAGTAAATCAGCTAAATGAGGAGGAATAAGAAAGAAGGAATCTGAAGGAGAATGTGAGATGAAGAATGATCAAGAATAATCCTTCCGTTCCATGAAGTCCCACTAGTTTTGCCATTAGTGCTGCAATAAAGGACAATTGAAATTTATGACATGCAGGGTTGACAATCAGGATGTAGCTATTAACATGTTTGTGTTCCACCTAAATGCCAAATGATTTGCTGAAATATGGTTGTCAATTCTCAATATGTGAGACCTTTGCAGAATTAGGAAAAGTGGAATGCTTTCTAGTATGGCAATGTTGACTAAGGAATTCTGGGAACTGTAGTACAAAAACTATAATAACTTTCCTGAGGTTTGACACTGCCCCTAGGTGTTTGAGGAACTCAGCCTGGATCAGTACAGTATGTAGATTCTGATCGTTGGAATCCTTAAACACATGCTGCTGATATTTAATTAAGTGGTCCAATTCTAATCTCATTCAGAGCAGTGCAAATACATTTTATGTGTCGTACTGGACTGCTGTATTTGCAAATTCATTCAGCCAGGCTTTGAAAAGGATTTATAGAAAACATGCCACTTCTTTTGATCTTTCCTAAACTGACGAAGGATTAACTTAAAGTGACTCTTTGGTTTAGGGTTTTTTTGGGGGAGGAGGGTATGAAAATTCACAATGTCATTGATAGTGTCAAGTGAAGTGATAGTGAAGCATTGGTTAGACAAGTGATCAATTTTACTCAGACTGAGGCTGCATCTGCACTGCAGAAACAATCCAGCATCACACCACTTTAACTGCCATGACCCAATGCTATGAAATTCTGGGAAATGTAGCTTGTTGTGGCACCAGAATTCTCTGACAGAGAAAACTAAATATCTCACAATACTACAGTTCCTAGAATTCCCATGAGTATTGAGTAATGGCAGTTAAAGTGGTGTCAAACTGGATTATTTCTGCAGTGCAGATGCAGGTTATGGTGCTGTTTTTGTGCGTAGGAATGCAAACAAAAGCATAACCCAATCAGCCTGTATCTTATTTTAACATAGCATGTTACTAACATTACTATCCACTGGGTATTATATTCTGCTGTTGATAATTTAATATATTTTTTTCATATTGCCATGCAGGACTCATGTTCAATTGGAAAGTCCAATGAGTTCAATTGTTGAATGTGTATAATAGATTATAGCCTGACCAATGTGTGCCAAGTGGTATTGACTTCTCAGACCTTATTTGCATCTTCATATTCTAACGAATATATTAAAAATTAATGGCTCACGTTTTAAGATGACTGAATTTAATGGAAGTTCAGGGAAGGAATAGTTCCCTTCACCTTTTTTTTATAACTGTACCCAATGAAAACACTCTCCAGAGGGCCAGATTCCTCTGGAACAAAGCCAGGATGTGGCATGGCAGGAGGGAAGAGTTGCCTCATGTTGGTAAACCTCTACCTGATTTGGAGATCACTCATTCTTACCCCAGCAGTTCTCAAAACTCATTTCCAACGCTGGATTATGGTAGTTGAGGCCCCCCAAAAGTTCCAAAACAGTACTTTTGTGTAGGTGTGCAATTTCTCCAGGTGGTGGGCTAGCTTTAGTGTACAAGAGATTAGGCTTGATGTCACTGCTGGGTGGAGGGGAGTCCTCCCTAGGCCACAGCCAGTTTGAGTCCATTGTCCTCTCTGGTGTGATCAAGGCCAGACTCTCAGAGTCAGCCCTCCCAGTGCATGACCTGCCTCTTCACTTTCTTTGCAGCAGGACCATTTATACAATGTTGTTATTGTGCTATTATTCCACTTTAGCTCTGTCCTGTGGAATCCTGGCATTTGGAGTGTAGGGAATGACACCAAACAATAAAACCCATGATTCCAAAACAAGCATATGAGTCTTTGAACAGATCAAGCCTGGAAGCCAAGATGATGAAATTGAGGCTGTTGAACTTTAGCCGCATCATGAGAAGGCATAATTCATTACAAAAGACAATAATGCTAGGAAAGGTTGAGGGTAGTAGAAAGAGAGGAAGACTGCATACCAGATAGCTAGACTCAGGAAGGTCACAGGCATGAATCTACAAGACTTAAGCAGAGCAGTGGAGGTAAAGAGGCCTTGGAGTTGTCTCATCCATAGGGTCTCCATGAGTCACAGTCAACTCAAGGGCTGTTAATAACAATAAATCCATAATGTAAATGGGCCCTGAGAAATGGATTCAAGCTTAGCAGTAAATGCTACCAACCCTGAGGGAGGGACAGGGACAGAGAAATCTACAGTTCCCATTGCCCCAGGAACATTTATTTCATTAACAGTACAGTATGACAGAATAAGAAACATGAACGTTAATGCACAGTGCCAGCAGCAGCATGGGCTCCTACTCACTTAAGGGCCCTGGAGCATTTCTCCAATTGCACCATTGATCTCTTTGTTCACGAGAACTTTTTCATGAGGCATCTGAAGGGCTGAAAACAGAGGAGAGGACAGGGAACTTTTCTTCAGTTAACTTATCTTTGGATCCAAGACAATATGTTTACAGTAAATGTTTAGAAAAACAGACGTCTGTTCTCTACCTGTTGCCTTACGTGTGAGTAGTGCCCTTTGGAGTTACATAAGTATTAATTATACTGTTTGAACATCGGTTCATTAAACCATTTTTGATCCAAAATGACCTTCCCTATTAGGCAACAGCAACAGACCTTTATAATAAGATATTTGTTTCATCTGATAGCATGCTTTCCAGGCTTTTCCATAAGTACATATTATAAGTACATATTATTCTGGCTATTTGTGTGAATATAGAACAGAACAGGAGTGATGCATTTCAGTAACATAAGAATAATTGGCAGTTACTGTACATTAAGTCTTGGAGATAAATAATTTATAACTTTAAATGTGTTGTTTGGACTGTACAGTTTGTGGTTTCGATGGAGGAATCTTTTCTCCCTGTATTAAACCTAATATGGTGTTATTCTTATCCACCAACAGTATTGGGAAGATAAATATGCTGCATGATTTAAAAAAAAGTTTTTCAGAATTAATGTAACTGTACCTTTCTCTATACTGAACAATGTCTATAATAAATTTCTTTTATATGTATTCATTAGGAGGACTGTATTTAATTGAATGCTTCATTTTGAATCATCATCTGTTTCTGATTTTAACCTCAGCTGTTCCAGTTAATTCTAAGAGCTTATTTACAGTGCAGATTTAAATTAGTTCCACCATCATTATTCCTCCTAGATGACCTTGGGGAGTGTAACTGTGTGGGGGAAGGAAGTAACTGAGGTCTTCTAACAGAAAATTATGAGCATTTCACCAAACTATAGTTACAGTGCCATCCTTGTATGTGTTTACTGAAAAGTAAGCCCCATTGAGTTCAGTGGGATTTATTTTCAGGTATCTTGAAAGCACCAGATCTTGTCTGATCTTGAGAGCTAAGTAGGGTCAGCCCTGGTTAATACTTGGATGGGAGTCCACCAACAAATGCCAGGTGCTGTAATCTATATTTCAGAGGAAGGGACTGGCAAAACCACTTCTGAATATTTCTTGCTTAAGAAATGCTATGAAATTCATGGGGTTACCATAAGTCAACAGGGAAGCTGAAGGCACATGCATCCCAAACGTGTATAGAATAAAGCCAGTAGTAGTGCAGATGTTCCCCAAGAGGTGAACTAACCTCTTGATGTGATGATTAAAATGACTGTGGAAACCCAGGTTCAAATCCCCTTTTAGCCATAACATTCAGTGTTTGAGCTTTAGGCCAGGGTCTCCATGTAAGCAGTTGTACAATTATTGTGAGGATGTTTTTTTTAAATGTGGAGGAGAATCATCGATAGTTTCCTGAGCTCCTAGAGAAAGGGTGGGATGATTAATTAAACAAACAGTCTGGAAGTTTGTGGCTTACTCTTCAGGCTCCAAAAGATGGCAAGTTATGGCTACAAGATAGAGGTCATGAAATAGGTCTTTATATTTTTGATATATTTATATCAAGAATAAGGTGATTAAAAAGCATAACTTCCCATTGTTTGTAGTCTTTGAATCCCAGGGACTACAGAACAGCCAGTGTTTAGTTTTTAAAATGATAAATCTCTGGGTTCATGTCCATTTGGACATAAATCCAACTGATGAGAGAGCACATAATTCTGTGGCCATATGAACTGGCTACATTTATTCAGTAATAAAGCAAAAGCACTCAGGGCTAGTTCAAGACATTATGCTGCCCTAAGTAGAAATGAATGAAAACTTTCCCATTATGTTTTGATAAGAACTTTATAGAACTTTCCTCATAAATTTGATAGAAAGAACCTGAGCTGTTTTTTTTAATTAAATGCATGAAAAAATTAAATTAACAGGTTTGCAAATCAAGCTAGAGGACTTTGAAAATGTGGCATCGAATCCCTTTATATTCAGTCATAATTTTGGTGCTGAGTAAGGGTTGGTAGTTTCCCCCCAGAGAGGTTCCTCATCTTTAACAGCCACAGTGCAGCATTATTCTTCTATACTATGAATAGCAGCATTACTGAATTTAGCTAATATAGATGATTGAGGGTTTTTATATGTTGTTTTTGGTAAGAGCTTCCCACAATTCACATATTACTTGATAAAACAGGGTTGTGGAAGAAAGTGAAACTGACAGGTTGTTGATCCTTAAACCTACAGATAAGTGGTTGCTGCACCATGTGATCCAAGAGTTAACAATAATCTGTCTGATACCGCAAAGGAATCTGACCCTCTTCATATGCTATCACTACCTGATGTGCTTAGGCTGCTTGCTCAGCAACCCTGCTTATACATGCACTCTGCGTATGGTCAGAGCATTAACTTGCCCCAGTTTAAACTCTAACATTTGAAACAGATTGTGGGGCTGAATTCTAGTACTGTATATTCTGGTTCATATTAAATTCTTGATATCCCATAAGCCAGTCTTAACCCTTCCGTTCAGACTCTTCAGTGACTAGGACAGTGCAATCTTTTCCCAAGAGTAGTAATTGGAGACAGCACTAATATATAATTTTTGCAATGAAACAAATAGTTTGAGAAGAGAAGTTCAAGTATCTTCTAGGAGAATAGTACAAGTAAAAGGCTTTTCAACCAGAAAACAAATACACACATTCTACATTGTGGAGTTGTCAGATATGCCAACACATATCTGTGCAATTGCAACACTGTGCAATTATATGAACAGCTGAGTAATTCAACCCGTTTAATTTTTTTCAGTCCCAATTTTGGCTCACTCCCATTAAATTCAGATTTTTATTCGTACTCCATGTCTAATTTCTCTTTGTAAGTGTAAACCTTTTCTGGATTGCTTTTGCACACCCTTTCCTGTCATTAACATTTCCCCTTTTTATCCCAGGCTTCTTTATCACAGCTTCTGGGATCCTTTAATTTTGCTGCCAAATGTGTTCTTCATCAAAATCACACTGTTTAGAAATGTTAGCCTGCAATTTTCCTAATAGCTTTACATTTATAGACATGGTTTCTTGCTGAAAGCTTCAAGCTCCATTATGAGCCACAGATGTTCTGCTCCCCCCAACACTCAGACACGCACTCTTCTTTTGTATCCAATACTTCTACTTTTCTGCCATGATCTCTCTGTGCACCGCCTACGGCAGTTTTTTGATCACAGCCTATCAATGCCACTACTGTTGTTTTGCAAAGTAGGTCAAGAGAGAGTAACATGAGGTCCTGCATCCCCAAGAGGTCTGAGTGTACTGTTTCTGCGGTTCTCCTTGTCTCTGCTAGCAAGGGACTGTGGAACAGAATCAGAGGGCTCATATTTTTATAAAGAGAACAGTTTCCCACATTACAATAAATTGTGCAACATTTAGTGATAAGGAAAACATGAATTGTTACCTTTGTAAAAATTATTCTATTTATGAATTGTCAGGCATGTGTAGTTAACTGCTAAGGACTTTACTATTATTTTACCTTTTGGACGAAAAACTTGTCTGCCTGTCATCTCTTGAAAAGAGGCCCTTCTCATGTTCATGCAAATAGTCAGCCTTCCATATGTACAGATACTTTATCCACAGATCCAACCATCCACAGCTTGAAAATATTCATATAAATTCCAAAAAGCAAACCTTGATTTTTCCATTTTATATAGGTGGCACCATTTTACTACCCCACTGTATATAATGACACTGAGCATACAAAGATTTTGGTATCTGGAGGGTTGGTGGGTCTTGGAAGCAAACCCTAGTGAGGACCAAGGGCCCAATGTAGAAAAAGGGCAGAGAACTAATATAAGAAACCTTTACTTATATGATGGGTTAGGAACTAGAGGACTCTCAGAAAAGGGAATTGGGTGAAATTGGTTGAAAAATGGGACTCAGGTTTTTTAGCCTGCAAATGCATTTTGGCCACTGACAATGTAAATAACATACAACACATCACTTTTGAGTGTGTACAAAAGCTAAATTGACATACTATATATATTATCACAGTATACACACACACACACCCCCCTACAAAAGTACATGTGAGCAGTCACGAGCAAGCCTTGTAGGCAAGACGAACTGATGAAAGAGTTGAACCCCTGATATATTAATTAAACTTGTCTGTAATCTGCAAGCATTGAAAGAGTGAGTAATCGGAAAGCACATCATCAAAAGGCAGGAGAAGCCTGCACCCAAAGTAACTAATGTTGTTCATACATAAGTTCTGTTTGCTTGGGTTATTTATATTTATCCCATTCTTCTGTTCTCTCTCCATAGTCTGAATCACATGGTGATTGATCCAGAAATTATCTGGTGCATGTGTGAGTGTGTGTGTTTGTTGTGTATGCTCTTTTTGCCCACCCAGAAGATGTGGCTTGAACCACATATAAAGTGTTTGCTCCATAAATGTTCCGGATGTGCCCTGTAACTTTCAAACTTTCAAATGGATTTACAATATGCATTTGCTAGACTAGCTTGCCAATTAATTACTGATGAGCTAATTAATAATAATGTGAATGGGTTGATGTGTGTAATAAAATGTGAGAGGCACATACATGCAGTGTAAGTGTATATAAGTAAAAGCTTTCCGGTGCTTTGCCTAACACTAGCTTTGATGCTGTGAGGGAAGAGTATGTACAAGGATATGGCCTATCTCATTTTTGTTGTTGTTCAAATAGTCCAGTGATAGACTAGGCAGTCATTGGAGCTGTAGCTGTGGAGATGGTGAATCTACTCTCAGTTTTACTACTGCAACTCCCACAACTGATCTGGGTTTTATAGATGGTCTCTCATATAGCCAAAGCTGTGTTGGTAATAGCACTTGGGTGTTTCCTCTATAACTCTGAATAGCTATAGGAGAAGCAACCATAAAACAAAGATTAGATTCACAGATCCAAAGACAAATAAGATTGAGTTTATTCAAGAGTTCTTAATCCATCACAGTTTTCATAAGTGAGAGAGGGGTTCCCCTCCTCCACACATGAATAAATGGAAATTTTGAGAAGAAGCCAACATATTAATTAGGCCATGTGCCAACTAATAACAGAAAATTACAGATCAAGACATATAACTGTTTCACAAAGCTAGAGGCCAATGTGTGGTATATAAAAGCAAGTACTGTACAGAACTATGCATTTCCCTTTTATTTGCTCTTAGCTTTTGACAATAAAGATCTGTACGGATCAGAGTTTAGAAAACATCCAGCATGGTGTTATAGCCCAAAAAAGTAATTTTTCCAAGATGTAGTACACATTTAAACAGCTTGGGTAATAAGCCTACTGTGGATCTAAATTCATTCTTTTTGGAAAATTGTACATCCAAAATTAATCTAGCTCAGGAGCAACCAGTTCCTCTTGTTTCTAAGAGAAGCTGTCAATGAAGATTGGCTAGCCATCTAGCGCTTGTTGCATCTTCAAACCCACTTGCACTACTGCTCCTGCCAACCTTAATGTTTAAAATAAAACAAAATCAAAACATTCTTTTTTTTGGTGGGGTGGGGGGTACTGGATATGTCCTAAACTTGGATCTAAGATGTTTATCAACTGGTTGAAACCAGACGTCTGTACAGATAAGCAGAAGGGCTACTTTTCTTAGTTACAGGGGTGGGTGGCTTGTTGGGCAGAATGTACTGGTTGTCACAGTTGGCAGATGTCAAAGCGCACAAGTGAGATAACCAGCTAGAGAATGGCACTGCCTAACTCACCAGTTACTTGCCTTTGTTGAACGACAGAGCCATGTTCACCACACAACTTGTCTACAGAACAGTAGCCTGCTGGATGAGGGGTGCAGCAAATGAATGTTGAAACAAGATTCAACTTCCAGTCAAACCAGGTACAACAGAGAACTTCCAGACACTTCAAATTATTTAATATAAAAATCACTTGCTTTTCAAAACAAGACATGGAAGTTTTTCTGCCACTTGATTAAGGTTTTGGTGTGTGTGTGTGTGTTTGTACTTGTAGCAGTTTGGGTGGCTGAAGTGTTCCAGCAACATGGGCTTGTTGCAGTTACCCATCCATCCCCTAGAAGCAAGAAACTAGGCAACATAATCAGCTGCTGTGAATCAGGAGACTGACATAAACATTTCTACAAGTGCTGATGTACTGAAGAATTATTTCTCAATGCTTTTTAGATTAGTGCTAAGGTGATTAAGGAACCAGTCATGGTAGAAAATTGATTTTTAATTACAACAGTAAGATACAATTATTCTTAAGATGAGACAGTGCCTCCCGATAGGGGCAAATGTGTCAGGAGGTATCAGTTTTTTTTGCTATAGTTTTCAGGATGTTTTTTTTTTTAATCCAACAACTATTTTCTGCAAGTCCCAGAACCAACTGAAACATTTTATTCCCACTTTTGAATGGATTTTTTCCACTGTGACTGTGAGATACACTGGAACAACAACATCAAAAAGCATCATTGTTTATTTTCACCTTCATAACATTTTAAAGTTATAGTCCATGAGTGAAAGTGTGCCTTTGCAGTATAGCACTATACTTCTGAGGATTTTTTTTAAATGCTCAGGGAGGATAAATGCTGGCCTTCAAACCATAGGACAACCTCAGGAAACTATGATCCAAAACACACTGCAGAAATAATCCAGTTTGAGACTGCTTTAACTGCTTTTACTGTCAAAATCCATAAATTTGTATATCATTCAACCTCATGTATAAGTCAAGGGCAGATTTTAGGGCCAAATTTATGGATTTTGATATGACCCATGGATATGTTGAGGATAAAATGTAAAGGATGAAGCAAAGGAAAACGATGCACAAAAGCTTACAAAATTCCAGCAGGTGTAATCATGCTTACCCTAAAGGCTGGATGGATGAGGAGGAAACTACAGTAAACAGTGGGGAGTCGAAGGCTTTCATGGCCGGCATCCATAGTTTTTTGTAGGGCTTTCAGGCTATATGGCCATGTTCTAGAAGAGTTCCTTTCTGACATTTCGCCAGCATCTGTGGCTGGCATCTTCAGAGAATTCTCTGAAGATGCCAGCCACAGATGCTGGCGAAATGTCAGAAAGGAACTCTTCTAGAACATGGCCACATAGCCTGAAAGCCCTACAAAAAACTATAGTAAAGAGTGGCTTTGTGATGTATAGGGGAATTGACCAGGTGCAGGCAAGGCTAAGAAAACACATACTTGTCAGAAAGTGTGCAAAAGCAAAGCAAATGGCAACTATGTTAGCAGTGATTATAGCCTTTAACTTTAATGTGATAACTTTGCCCGATTTTAATCCATACAAAAATGTCTTATTCAACTCCTTCAAAGACAGATTTCTCTCAAGTACTGGTACTTCTTTGGTCACCCACCAGCACAATTTTTCCCACCCAGGCATTCAAAGAGGCCATAAGTGGCACTTCGATAGAGAGAATAGAGGGGGTTGGTGTTTCTTTTCGGTTCTCCTAGATGGACAAAGAGCTTGCCTTTTGCCATTCAACTCAAAGAAGGGGATGGTATCTTTTTTTAAAAAATAAATAAAAGTAAAGGCACAATACTTAGCTAACCCCCTGCTTTTTGGCTCTATTTTTTTTTTTACTAAAATTTCTAGATTAATACATGAGCATATAGAGTACTAATCTGGAAATTAATTCCACTAAAATTAATAGGGCAGGCTTCTACACTAGGATAGGTAGTGAGGCCTGTGACCCACATATGGCCAGCTAAAGCCATTTTGTGGTCTTCAACCCCTCCAGACTCCAGATTTTTTTCTGGCCCAAAAGAGTCTTCAAGAAGACTCAAGGAGTGGGGAATCCACTTTTTAAAATGTCCCCATTTTCTAAAACCAGAACTGGACTTCTGGTCATTTCCTGGGTTTTTTGCTTTTTGGTGGGGCATTTTTGGCAGTCTGTGTTGTAATTGGAAGGTACCCTGGGCAGAAAATCAGCAAGAGGACACTTCATAGTTCAAGAAGCCAGGATGGATGACTAAGGCACTTTCAACTGAGATAGGTTTTAAACAGAACATGTATAAGAAATGGAAAAATGGGGGAATCACCAAAGAGGAATTCAAACAAATAGCCAGCACATGTAGGGGTAAAATCAGAAAAGCTAAAGCGCAGAATGAACTCAGGCTTGCTAGAGAGGTTAAGAACAATAAAAAGGGCTTTTTTGGGTATGTCCGAAGCAAAAGGAAGAAGAAGGAAACGGTAGGACCACTGCGTGCAGAAGATGGCAAAATGCTCACAGGGGACAGAGAAAAGGCAGAATTACTCAACACCTTCTTTGCTTCAGTCTTCTCAGAAAAGGCAAAGGGTGCTCAACCTAAGGATAATAGGGAAGAAGACAGAATAGGGGAATTTCAGCACAGAATAAGTAAAGAGATAGTACAGGAATACTTGGTTAACCTAAATGAATATAAGTCTCCAGGACCAGATGAACTACATCCTAGAGTATTAAAAGAACTGGCAAATGTAATATCGGAACCATTGGCAATAATCTTTGAGAACTCCTGGAGAACAGGAGAAGTCCCTGCAGACTGGAGGAGGGCAAACGTTGTGCCCATCTTCAAAAAGGGAAAAAAAGAGGATCCCAACAATTATCGTCCAGTTAGTCTGACATCAATACCAGGAAAGATTCTAGAGCAGATCATTAAACAGAGAGTCTGTGAACATTTAGAAGCCAATGCCATAATCACAAAAAGCCAACATGGGTTTCAGAGAAACAAGTCTTGCCAGACAAATCTGATCTCTTTTTTTGATAAAATTACCAGTTTGGTAGATGAAGGGAATGCTGTGGATATAGTATATCTTGATTTCAGCAAGGCCTTTGACAAGGTTCCCCATGACATTCTTGCAAACAATCTTGTAAAATGTGGGCTAGACAAGGTAACTGTTACATGGATTTGTAACTGGTTGACTGGCTGAACTCAAAGAGTGCTCAACAATGGCTCCTTTTCAACCTGGAAAGAAGTGACCAGTGGGGTCCCACAGGGCTCTGTCCTGGGCCCAGTGCTATTCAACATCTTTATTAATGACTTGGATGACAGAATTGGGGGCATACTTATCAAATTTGCAGATGACACTAAGCTAGGAGGAGTAGCCAATACTCCAGAAGAAAGGGTCAAAATTCAAAATGACCTGAATAGACTAGAAAGCTGGGCCAATGCTAACAAAATGAAATTCAATGCGGAGAAATGTAAGGTACTGCACTTAGGACGCAAAAATGAAATGCACAGATATAGGATGGGGGACATCTGGCTGAATGAAACTACGTGTCAAAGGGATATAGGAGTCCAAGTAGACCATAAGTTAAACATGAGTCAACAGTGCAATGCAGCAGCTAAAAAAGCCAATGCTATTTTAGGCTGCATCAATAGAAGTATAGCGTCTAGATCATGGGAAGTAATAGTGCCACTCTATTCTGCTTTGGTCAGGCCCCACCTGGAATACTGTATCCAGTTCTGGGCACCACAATTCAAAAAAGATGTGGAGAAACTGGAGCGAGTCCAAAAGAGGGCAACTAAAATGGTGAAGGGTCTAGAAACCATGCCCTATGAGGAACGACTTAGGGAGCTGGGGATGTTTAGCCTGGAGAAGAGAAGGTTAAGAGGTGATATCATAGCCCTGTTCAAATATTTGAAGGGATGTCATATTGAGGAGGGAGCAAGCTTGTTTTCTGCTGCTGCAGAGACTAGAACGCGGAACAATGGATGCAAGCTACAGGAAAAGAGATTCCACCTCAACATTAGGAGGAACTTCCTGACAGTAAGGGCTGTTCGACAGTGGAACACACTCCCTCAGAGTGTGGTGGAGTCTCCTTCCTTGGAGGTCTTTAAGCAGAGGCTGGATGGCCATCTGTCGGGTATGCTTTGATTGGGAGCTCCTGCACGGCAGGGGGTTGGACTGGATGGCCCTTGTGGTCTCTTCCAACTCTATGATTCTATGATTCTATGATTCTATGAAAAAGGGTGAGCAAAGAAACACATTCACTGAAAGGCATGGAAGGTGGGGTTACAGAGCCAGTACAAAAGATTCATACGACTGAAGAGACTGAAGATTCATATGACTGAAGAGATACTGAACATTTTCAAACTGGTATGTTCCCATTTGCTTTATTAATGTGATTGTTGCCAGAAAAAAGGGCTGCCGTGATAAAATCCACAGAATCTTTTAATAAATATATTGCCATTTTAGTTATATTGACTTTTAGGTCTAGTGAAGGGACATTAATACCGTGGGAGGAAAGTTTAAAAAAAACCTTTCCATGACGGAAAATCCTGTCTTGGTTGTAGTGTAGTATCTTAGTCATCTAATCTAATAATCTTTTGAACCATGTAGAGTTGTGCCAGGAATTAGCAGGGTAACAGAAGGCTATATTCCACTGTAACAATACTATATTTTACAGTATTTTAGATTTTTCAATAATATGAATTGTTTAGGCAAGTGTGGCACATCTTTTACTGTTTATTTATTTATATACTTGCATTTGAGTAAAAGATTTGTCTTAAGCTGAAATCTTTATACACCAATGATTATGATCCATAAAACACTTCAGAACTAATCCAGTCTAAGACTGCTTTAACTGCCCTGGCTCAATACTAGGGAGTTCTGAGAACTGTAGTTTTGTGAGACATTTAGCCTTCTCTGTCAGAGAACTCTGGTGCCACAATAAATATCACAATTCACATGTGATAGTATGCTCAAGAAAAAAGAAGTTTTAGAGGTACCGTACTTTTAAGACTCTTTAGCCTGGTCTGCAAACAACAATATAAGATATGCAGATGACGCAGTATTACTAGTGGAAAACATAATGGACTTGGAACAATTACTGAGGAAGGTAAAAGAAGAAAGTACAAAGGCAGGTTTGCTGCTGAACATAAAGAAAACAAAAATAATGACCACAGAGGACTTACATAAATTCAGACTAGAACATGAGGAAATCGAAATAGTTAAAGATATCTCATACCTTGGATCAAATATTGTTCATAATGGAGACTGCGGTCCAGAAATAAGAAGACAACTATGAATGGGAAGGGAAGCCATAAAAAAGCTAGGAAAGATCCAAAAGAATAAAGATACACAACTGAACACAAAAGTCGGAACCATCAAGCCATGGTATTCCCCATCACTATGTATGGATGTGAGAGCTGGGCGTTGAAAAAAGCAGATAAAAATAAAACAACTTGTTTGAGATATGGTGCTGGAGAAGAGTGCTGAGGATACCATGGACAGCCAAAAAGACAAACAAATGGTTCCATGAACAGATTAAGCCTGAAACATCTCTAAAAGCCAAGACAATCAAAGTGAAACTGATGTACTTTGGCCACATCATGAGAAGGCACAACTCATTAGAAAAGACAATAATGCTAGGAAAGGTAGAGAGTAGCAGAAAGAGAGGAAGACCGCATGCTAAATGGCTAGACTCAGTTAGGGGAGGTCACAGACATGAGTATGCAAAACTTAAGCACAGCAATAGAAGAAAGGGTGTCTTGGAGATGTCTCATCCCCAGGGTTACCATGAATTGAGGTCAACTTAAGGGCAGTTAACAACAACAACAACAACAACAATAAACAGCATGGAATGAAGAGGTGAAATCCTGTGCCAGAATGTATAATTTGCACCTGGATACTGGGTGACATTATGGAAAGAGCCCTGTGTTAGAAAACATGAAGTAGAGGGTGAGCTTGGCAAGGAATAGGCTATACTATCACCTTTCTTCCTTGTGTCTGTGATTTTTTTTTACTTATGTTCCTTTTTTAAAAAGTGAAGGATCATTCAAAATGAAAACCCCCCTTCCATCTAAAGTAGTCAGTAGATTTGTGTCTTCCTCCTCTTCTCAAACAGTATGTTTCTTTACTTCAGGATTCTTCCCTGAGCTTTATTTTCTGCTACACATGTAGACCTGATCATATACCTCAGGGATGGAAATATGTGGCCCTCCTATACAATGTTGTTCAATTCAATGTTGTTCAATTCCCATAAGATCCAACCATCAACAGGAGAGGTGTCTCAGGTCCCCTATTCTTGTGCTAGCCAAAATAAGTGCAGTATCAAAGCCTGGGTTTGTAAAGAGCCCAGTCTGGTCAGGCAGGTGGGATTGTTTCTTTCCACACAATGTTCCTATCCATCTAGGGAGGAGTAAAGTTTGTGTGGGAAGAAACTGTGAAGCCCTTGGGCAAATACTGTAAACTGGCTTACCTCTTCCGTTTTCAGTTCTGGATCTGTGAGGCCCCGGGATGTTATCACAACTAACTTGCCATCTAGCTATGCGAGATGGTGCCACCCGGATGCATCCTGGCTTGAAATCTCACTCAACCCATACTTTTTCAAAGTCGTGAGCTTCCAACTTTAAAAATTGGCTGGCTGAGTGAGGCTTCAACCCGAGATTCATCTGGGCAGCAGCATCCCACATAGATCTGTGGCGATTTAATTATGATAACTAATTGATCCAGGGCATCCTGGATCCAGAACTAAAGCCGGAAGATTATTGGCCAAAGTGATGAGCGCACTGTCATTTGCTAGATCATATTACAGTACTACTTTTTCAGATTTCACTGAAATCTGCAAAGTATGAGTCCTGAATTGAAGGGTAGATCACTATGACTGTTCACTCTGAAAAGCAAGAAGCGTAAGGAGGAAGAGGAGGAGGAGGAGGAGGAGAAGGGGATTTACAAAGAAATATGGGATACTTCTGCCAGAGCTTGATAAACATGCCTGCCTGTTAGGGTCATCAGGTGAGGCCTTGAATTATTCATTTTTTCTGGCTCCTTAGGTCTGGTGTTAAGGCTGCACTATTCTGCGACTCAGTTTTTAGGTTTATTTGTTCCCACTGTTGTTTTTATAACAAATACATTTTAGATTAAAAAACACACTGCAGAAATAATACAGTTTGAGACCATTTTAACTGCCCTGGCTCAATGCTAGGGAATCCTGGGAACTGTTGTTTTGTGAGGTATTTAGCCTTCTCTGTGAGACAGCTCTGGTGGCACAATAAACTGCAATTCCCAGGATTCCCTAGCACTGAGCCAGGGCAGTTAAAGCAGTCTTAAACTGGATTATTTATTTCTTCAATGTGTTTTGTATTTTAAGTCTTTAAGCCATTTTGAAAACATTCTTATATAAACAATGCTTACAGATATCCACATAAGTAAAAGTGGTGCTAGGTTTTCTAACAAAATAAAACTAAAATTACCATGAGCCTGGGGAGGACATCCAGCTTATATCCCAGAAAGACTTAAGGTGTAACAAAGCAATAAGCAATTGAAAGCATAATTCTTGGGATGGAAATTTGTAGGTGAGCTGAAAACATTGATACTACTGCTAGCGCTGCTCAATAATAACACAGACAAAAATGTTATCTTATCACTCCCTGTTCCACAGCATCCAGTTTTCTTCCTACTGTAGTGTTTTCTTACTGAAGCAGAATGTAATACAAAGAGCATGTGTGCTAAGATCATTTTCAGCCATGCAGCAGGCTAAGCAAACTGAAACTGATACTGTTGTTGAGGAATTTGGGTAGCTGTTTTATGGATGAATACTTGAGGCCCATCACTTAAAGGTGGGGAAGAAGGAGTAGCTCTATCATGTGATCACTTTTTCTTTCATATATATAGATCCTGGATCAAATATGATATACTCTGTATTAACCTGTAATTGATCTGTTGAAGTGATCATGTGACTAAATTCCTCAGGCTGTCATTGCTCTACAGGTACAGCATCTATGAATAAAACATTTATGTGGAAGATTACAATCACAAACCAATGGCACTGGAGATTTTTACATTACTTAACCCCCTAAATGTTTCTAAGGAGGCAATACTGTGATCATTTGTACTGTCAAAATAGAAGTAAAAGTATAAAGTATCAGTTTGTTCCCAAACACATTATTCAAAAGGAATATTTTTCTTCTTTACTCAAGTGATGTTGCCCCATCCCAAGAGTGGTTCCAGATACAGAGGTTCAGTTAGTATTATTAATATAAATACCTTGTCCATCTATTCCCTATTGGATTTTCTGTGGTAAAGAAAAAGATGGAGAGTGGGGAAAATGCCGGAGGTTTACAAATGGAAGATGTCTTTATCTGGTCCTCAAATAAAATTCCATAAATCAGGCCCAGCAAATTGGTGGATTCTGAGAGCTACCATCCAAAAAAAGAACTTCACTATGCTCTGTATTTAACTTTTATGCTTCTGGCTAGCTTTCCCTAACTCCTGTAGCAGGCGGGCAAGTTATCCTTTGTATCCAAGGACATGGACTTCTATTTTTAGTTGTGAAAGTAACCTATATCTCATGAATTAGACATTGCATTATTTCAAAAAGAATACACATCTTTTTCAGAATTGGCACACTTAAGTATTAGCAGTGACAATACATATTTGCTTCTGATAATTCTATTTTAAATTTCACTAACGAGAAACTAAATACCAGAGTAAACATCACTGTATCTTGATCTGCTGTGCTAATCTTTAGCATTAGCTTGTATGGTCTCGTCCTGCTTTGGCAAGGATTGAACTGATTATTCTTGCAAGCTCCACTGGCTTGCAGAGCCAGAATTTCCAGGAGGTCAATAACTACAGACTGAGCACAGTTTTTTGAAGAAATTGGCACTTTCCTGGAATGTAGTGCAGGTGAGAGAGGTTCAGTCATATTGCCACAACTGTAGAATAATGTATGTGCCTGTAGCTATAAGAAATAGGAGAGCTGTCCTAAATTTTGGTGGCTCATGTCATTAAAACATGAGCTACAGGAGCTGCTTATTAAGTTGGCTGAATCACTTTTAATCGACTGCATATTTAAACTTTGTTTAGTTTGTAAATAGTTCTTTTCGTTGTGATAATACATTTATTATTTATGAATTTCCAGTGGGGAGCCATTTTAATCTTTTGCAGTAGAAATATGAAAGAGTCTTGTAACATGTGAACAATGAACTGTACTATGCTATTGGTTGTAGACTACAGTCTACATCATCAGATGTGTGAAGTATCCTGACTTACAAGTTTGTTTGCTTTGGTGGGGGTTGGGAAGACTATTTATTTATTTATTTATTTATTCATTCATTCCCTGAAAACATTATTTCATTATTGTCAGTTCATTAATGAAATAGCATTTTAAAACATACATAAAACTATTTTGAAATAACCAGCCATGAATCTTTAAGTATAAAGTACTTGTCCCTACTCAGGTAGATAAAAAAGCAAGCTGAGACTGATCAACAGACCTGGGTTCTTCCTTGTTTCATGGTTCTGTGGTTACTTTGTTGGGTTATGATTGGGGCAACCTGGTTCAAATCCTCACTCAGTGAAGATGCTCTCTTAGGCCAGTTGTCAGTGATCAGCATAATCTGTTATGCGCGGTTGTGGGGAAGATAAAATCAGGGGAGGAAACATATATTACAGTCAGCTCCGGGTGTTACAAATATAATAAATAATTAACTCTTTCCCTATAAACTGAAGCTTCTGGAACAGAGACAGAGCACACAGTAGCTATCTATTTTCTAGTGTCATTAAGGGCAAAGTCAAAGTGTATAGTAGGTGAGAATCATAGTGACAGGACTTTGTGCAAGCCTAAACCTAGGTAATAGGATAGAATATTATTCTGGAATCTTTCCCCACCCCACTCCAGTTATCTTTGTAATTTAACAGTTCTGGATTTTAGCAGTTATCTCTTGGAATTACACAAGGGTCTTCCAGAGCTGCCCATAAATCAGGGGAGGCCTAGAGGCCATGAACACAACACTATTAGTACTCCAAGGACACTTTCAGTACAAGTCTCCACAAACTGTAAATTGTAAACACTGTTGACAAATAACATCCCAGCTAAACAGAGACTAAATCTTGTTGCTATTGCTGTTGTTGTAGGCTACCATATGTGGGTGCCAACATTTTTTCCCTAATGTACCAGGGTTGTTGTTGTTGTTGTGAGCCTTCAAGTCATTTCTGACTTATGGTGACTCTAAGTTAATTTATAACAAGGTTTTCTTGCCAAGATTTGTTCAAAGGGGGGCTTGTCATTGCCTTCTTCTGAAGTTTAGAGGGTGTGACTTGCTCAGGGTCACCCAGTGGGCTTCCATGGCTGAGCAGAGAGGTGAATCCTAGTCTGACACCCAAAAACCACTACACCATGCTGATTCACTAGGAACCAGTACCATATTTGTATCTCCTGCCTAGACCTATTTCTTTATTTCCTGGAAAATCTTTGGCAATTGCTTGTGGACCAGCACCAGTTCAGAGACCACCAATCTGGGTACTATGAAACCTGTTTAATAAAGGATGAGACTAAGATGAGGCAAGAGTTGACTTAGATTGCTGACTGCACACTTTCTTTAAAATGACCTTACATTCAAACCATCTGAGGGAAGATAGAACATGCATACTTTGCCAGAGTGCATAACTGTTGCAGGCTTTCAAATGGCTTCTTTTATGATTCCAGGTTACTCATCTGTCTGGTCTTGTTAAAATGAGGCAGGTAGTATCTTGAAGGCACACATGACAACAACAACAACAACAACAACAACAACAACATAGTGTCTTGAAAATTATTGAAAATCAATTAAAAAGCTTAATGGGTCTGCCTGATCTCTCTGATTTCTTACTACTGTGCAAATCGTTGGAATATTATGACAATAATAAGTTGAAAAACTTTGCATCCCAAAGCAGAAGACTTTGATATTTCTGGTTTTGCTGCCATTGTTAGATCTGTGCTTCCACATTTTAATATATATTAAACATGCATCCTTAATACATGACTTTGCTTTCAAGTGACTGTGGCGTTTCCATTTATGAATGAGGAGTTAACATGAGCTAATTATCATTACAGTGGACCCTTGTTATCCGCTGGAGTTTCGTCCCAGGACCCCTGTGGATAACAAAATCTGTAGATGCTCAAGTCTCATTAAATACAATGGCATAGTAAAATGGCGTCCCTTCTATAAAATGGAAAAATCAAGGTTTGCTATGTGGAATATATTATACTTTTTTGGAATATTTTCAAGACATGAATGCTTGAATCCATGGATAAAAAATCCGTAGATAAGGAGGGCCGACTGTACTAAATTAGTTTATCACATATAAACTGTTACTCTCTTACTTTGATGTCACTTGGGATGATGATACCCTACTACATTAACTCATGATGTCACTCCCAGGTTGTCTGGCACCTCTCTGCTGCCTCCCTCTGCCAACTAGGCCGCCCAGCAACTCCTTTTGGGTCCAGTGGGGCAGCTGGCTAGGCAGGAAAGAGACATAACTCCCTTCCCCACATGGCCAGCACTTCACTAGACTTTGAAGGCAGACCTTTCTGGAAGTCTGGAAGATCCTTCCAGGTCTGGTGGGGCTGCTGTCCAGGTGGGAAAGAGAGATGATGGCAGCAGGGGTGGCCAAAATGTCTTTCCTTTTCTGGGAGGGGAGCAGTCCATGGCCACCGCCGGCGCTGTTGCCACTGCTGCTACCACTCCCTTTCCTGGCTGGGCCAGCAGCCCTGCCAGACCCAGTGGAGGAGGCAGTTGATGGAGTCTTGGGATGCATGGTCAGTGACTATCCCACACTTTTTACTGCCCTTAGTGTTGCTGCTGGCTGTCTTATAAAATTAATTATAATGAAGCATGCTTTCAAATATGGTTAAATTGCAGCCCATAATTGTTCTGGTTTGCAATTTGAGAAGGAGTTCTGACTTGCAACCTGGGAAGATGTTAAAACGTGCCTTATTCCTGAGCAATTTACACTCCTTCTTTTTAATCCTGCCCAGTAATAGAACTAATTAAATTCATCCAAATTATCAATTAAGTTAGAAAATTTCTAACAGAAAGAGATAATTTATTTTTAACTTAATATTTCTGTCTTTTCTCAAGACAAGGACAAGGAATTGTGAGATTTTTTTTTAAATCACAGGTCTTAATGAAATTTTTCATTTTCATTTTGATAAGGTTCTAGTGCACAATGTTAATTTAAACTTAAAATGCAATTCGACATAAACAGAATTTGATTAAAATTCCTCACTTATAATGCAATTGTATTTTAATTAGAGTATTTAGCTTATCAATGATAAACTCAACACATTTTTCTTGTAACTGCCCTATCTCTGGTCCTGCCCTGTTTGTCCACTCACTGGTAGAATAAGGCGCCCAAGAACCACCCCAAACTGGAATTTGGCCCCTAGGCTGATAATGATCCCTTACCTCTCACTTAAGATAAGTATACGTAGTTCAAAGAACATACTATAATTTGTTTTGTATATAACTTGTTCTTTTCCTTCTGGAGTTTTATTTGATCACAATAGTATAACTGAGGATTTTTAAATAAATCAAATAGTGAAATAAATGAATATGTCTTGTAAACGTTTCACAAAGTTTTGCAGAACTAAAGCATCAAATTAATAGGTATATTTTCTGGACATTTTCTTCTGGGGGAAAATGGCTGTCGCAATATTTATCATGTGACATTAATTCTGACCAGTAACAGCTGTGTCCCCCAAGCAGGGTTTGGGTGCCTCTTTTCATTGAGAGGGGAAACCTGTCAGTTACCTCCCAGCTGTACTAGTCCTGAGGTGTGGAATGTCACTGCCAAGGCAGTTGTGATATTGACAGTCACATAGTGTCAGTGTGTCCTCCTTTGCTCCGTCCCTCCTCCCCCATGCTAATTCCAAGCATGCTTATTCCCTTTATGTTACTTTTTAAAATTTCTTCTTTTTAAAACTTAAATCACAGTAACAGAGCATGAAAAAGTTAAAATTAAAAGTAAATAAAAATAAAATTGAAAAAAACAAAAGGCATGCCGGGGCCCGGGTAGGGCATGGGACAGGGAGGTGGGGTTAAGGGGCAGTCAGGAAGACAGCACAATGGCAACCACCTCTGAAGTCGCATGATTGCAAAGGTGTGCAATAATGGCTGCCTTGAAACCATTTTGAAATAATGGTTTATTTGTAATTTTTAAAAACTGATGTGATTGATCTGACAATGGGGCTCATGTGGTAATGTCCTATGAGAACTAGAGGAGGGAAGGAGAAATAATAGTTTCAGACCATGTTCTCTGAATGTGGGTGAACACTACCAGCAGTATAAAATTATGTCTCTCTCATAACACTAGAACTGTGTCATCCACTTTAACTGAATGCTGGGAGACAGATTCAAAGAAGTACTCCTTTATACTTGGGTGGCTGCAGTGCTGAACGCACAAAATGTAGACACAAAATGTAGTGATGGCTGCCACTTTAGACAATTTTAAAAGGGGATTAGATAAATTACTGGAGGTTGTTCATCAATGGCTACTAAGTTAGCTGTAAAAATAGCTCTGCATTTTTGTTGAGGAATATAAGATGGAGGATGGCAATCCTTTCCTTCTTCAGTGGGCAAATGTGGCAGATCCAGGGGCCAACTGTCTGCTTCTTGAACTTGATTAGAAAAGCTATACATCTCTTCTAGTACCAGAAAGATTCAACATCAGTTGCTGAGGAATATTTATATATACTGTAGGCTTATCTTTACCATTCAAACTTAGAATCATAGAATCATAGAATCATAGAATCATAGAGTTGGAAGAGACCACAAGGGCCATCCAGTCCAACCCCCTGCCATGCAGGAACTCCAAGTCAAAGCATCCCTGACAGATGGCCATCCAGCCTCTGCTTAAAGACCCCTAAGGAAGGAGACTCCACTACACTCCGAGGGAGTGTGTTCCACTGTCGAACAGCCCTTACTGTCAGGAAGTTCCTCCTAATGTTGAGGTGGAGGAACTTCCTGACAGTAAGGGCTGTTCGACAGTGGAACACACTCCCTCGGAGTGTAGTGGAGTCTCCTTCCTTAGGGGTCTTTAAGCAGAGGCTGGATGGCCATCTGTCAGGGATGCTTTGACTTGGAGTTCCTGCATGGCAGGGGGTTGGACTGGATGGCCCTTGTGGTCTCTTCCAACTCTATGATTCTATGATTCTATGATTCTAAGTTTGAATGGTAAAGATAAGCCTACAGTATATATAAATATTCCTCAGCAACTGATGTTGAATCTTTCTGGTACTAGAAGAGATGTATAGCTTTT
The DNA here is from genome assembly GCA_034509955.1 of Urosaurus nigricauda. Lineage (NCBI taxonomy): Eukaryota > Metazoa > Chordata > Lepidosauria > Squamata > Phrynosomatidae > Urosaurus > Urosaurus nigricauda. The sequence goes on from JAOEGL010000003.1 coordinate 242,486,005, forward strand.
CTAATCAAGTTCAAGAAGCAGACAGTTGGCCCCTGGATCTGCCACATTTGCCCACTGAAGAAGGAAAGGATTGCCATCCTCCATCTTATATTTTTTCTGGCATTTACTTTGGTTTTCTTTTTTGGGTGCTGTTAATCAATTTATCCCAATTACAGACACATTGTGTCTTGGTTGATCATACTGTATTATGATTGTAGACCAAAAAGTTCTTTTTAACTTTTAGAGAGTCTGAGAATGCATAACATAACAAATATATAACATTTCTTGTTAACTGCCCTCAAGTTGATCTAGACTCATGGCAACCCTGTGAATGAGACATCTCCAAGACTCCCTAATCTCCACTACTCTGCTTAGTTCCTGCAAATCAATACCAATGACCTGCTTAATAGCCTCCATCCATCTACCATTTGACCTTCCTCTCTTTCTGCTATCCATCTTTCCATCTTTCCCAGCATTATTGTTTTTCCCCACTGATTCATGCCTTTTCATGATGTGCCCAAAGTATGCCAGCCTAGGTTTTGCCTCACATTGAGGAGGGAGCAAGCTTGTTTTCTGCTGCTCCAGAGAACAGGACTCGGAACAATGGATGCAAACTGCAGGAAAAAAGATTCCACCTCAACATTAGGAGGAACTTCCTGACAGTAAGAGCTGTTCGACAGTGGAACACACTCCCTCGGAGGGTGGTGGAGTCTCCTTCCTTGGAGGTTTTTAAGCAGAGGCTGGATGGCCATCTGTCGGGTATGCTTTGATTGGGAGTTCCTGCACGGCAGGGGGTTGGACTGGATGGCCCTTGTGGTCTCTTCCAACTCTATGATTCTATGATTCTATGATCTTGCCTTAGAGGGAAAGTTCAGGTTTGATCTGCTCTAGGTCCAGTTCCTAACTGTTTTCTTAACTGTTCAGCTCTCACATCCATATATGGTAATAGGAATACAATGGCTTGTACGACTCTTAACTTTTGTGCTCAGATGTATATCTTCAGTTATATGTCTTTGCTATTTAGGATCTTCTCCAAATCCTTCATAGCTGTGCTCCCCATTCTTCTGTTTTCTTGACTATAGTTCTCATTCTGATCAATGTTTGATCCTAGTTATGAGAACTCTTTTACTGTTTCTATTTCTTCATTGTCTAGGCTGAATTTGTGTAGGTTCTCCCTGGTCATTATTTTTATTTTCTTTAATACTATAACATGTTAGTATACAAAAACTGTCATTCTCCTCTGCTGCTATCAAGCAAAGTCACTCAGATCAGAGTCAACAGTGTCCAATGCCATAAAGTTTTGAAACTAGCTGTAGAGCATATGCATACTTTCTATCTGTCCTGATTTGTCAGAGACAGTCCCAATTAAGCTTTTGTCATCCCACTTTTACACCTACTTTTAAAATATCCCACTTTCTCCTTTTTCCTGTTGCCCTCTTTGTCTTCTTCTTCCTGCTGAAACCTTAAGGCCTATACAGATGAGGAGAAAGGGGTGGCCAGAGGCCCCGGATTGTGGCTGCGCCAACCAAATGGTGCGAAATGCAGCTCCCTTTTTCTGCCACGGTCGAGGCGCCATTAGCACCCTGAAGCTGTGTGGGGACGTTCCTTGTGTGCCATGCCGTTTGGATGTGGTGCACATGTCATCATTGCACGTGCTGTCTGAAGGGTGTGCACCAAGATGGCGCCTGGACAGCACGGTAGGGTTTGGGGGCATGTGGACACTCCACTCTCCCAAGCCCTAAAATTGGCCCCAGGCCAGTGCTTTACGCCAGTCTGTACCGGGCCTGAGTTCAACAAACAAAATCAAACTGTTGCCACTTATCCTAGCGTTTCTGTTCTTCCTTATTAATGACTTTTGCCATCTTGACCACATTCTGATGTTGCTTGACCACATGGTTCTTTGTTTTCATCTGTGACAAAATTGCAGGGGGGAAAAAAAGATATTTCAGGACAGACTGAGTAATAATGTTGCAGTACTTCTTTCCTCTTTAGATCTTTCTCCAACACAGATAATAAAAATGGATGCTGCACACTCTGTTTGTCTGCTCCTGGAAGTAAACCCATCCTTGGCTCAGTGAACCAATGTGTAAAGATTATAGATGTTCCTTAAGGCCACTGATTACAGGACAGAGGCTCTCCTGCTGTGATCTGGAATCTCCAGACAAGCCATTATGCATGAGAGCACAGTAAGAATGAAGGAAAATTATGTCCCCCATTCCATTGTCATTAAGTCAGCTTTCACTATGAGTGCTCTTATAATGAGTCTGTAGAGAAGTTCCCTTCATGTATTCAGTAGAGCTTATTCCCAATTAAGTGTGCATAGTATAGGTCCATGTAGTCTTAGTTACTTCTGGGTGGATTAACTACAATAGCTGTCTTAATCTGTATGTGTGTGTGTGTGCATGATCATGATAATTTAGTACACTTCTGATTGATAATTCTGGAGGAAGATAAACTACACAGGAATCTTGGTGGCCCAGTTTTGCCTCCTCATTTCAAAGAGGAACTCAGCTCTAACTCAGCCTAATCTTGTGGGGGCTTTCTGCTCCATGATTCATCCAATAGTAGGTGAACTTTTGGGGTTGAGAATCACATTGGGCCCTGCAAAATCCCTTGAGGACCACACAAGTGGGCCAAACCAATAAGAGACACAATGCCCACAGCAGGTATAGGATTGCTGAAAAGGGAAGGCACCAAGGGAAGCATCATGCTAGCAATCTGGTTTGCTCCTTTCTTGTTGGAAGCAGCGATGGAGGGGGAGTTTAAAATCTGACTGTCACCTCTAATGTGAGTTGTTGGGGTAATGTGTTTATCCTTGCCTTCCCTCCTGATGCAGGAAGTATCTCCATTCTTGAGGAATGTAATACAGCTATGAGGAATTATGATGATTTTTTTTTCAGAAAAGGAAAGCTTCAACTTTATCCTTATTCTGTACTGTACTGCTGTTTGTCAAGCTGTTAGGAGCAGGATTGTGGGAAAGAACAGGACATAAAAGAAGGGACCTCTTCACCAGCAGCAGGGTCATGGTGGCATAGGTATGGGTAATTTGGGGAGGTCAGCACTGACAGAGGGTCAGCAGTCTGCATGGCAGACTTCTATGAACTATATATGTGCTATATAGAAATTAGTTTACATAGCCTCTATAATTTGCCAAAACTTTATTATGGCCAAAATATTGTATTGTATAACTTTACCTCTACCATGTCTTCTCCAAAAACTGGGCTTATAAGAGAAAAAGAAATACAAAGGACTTTGTAAAAATTGAAACATGCTCAAATATATGTTACATATGTTACATAAATAAAAATCTGCAAATGTAATCACTAGAAATGCTTTGGCATTTCGACATAGGATGCAAAAACTAAGCTAAAAAACCTCCTCAAATAGCAAGACAAAGGAGAAAGGGGGTAACTAGTAAAACATTACCATCACAATTTAATCTCTAATTACACTTTTGCATCTATCATTTCAGCATCCATTGCAAAAAAGGCAGAGGGAATTATAGAGAGATATCTGAACATAGTTCCAGTAAAGTAGTATGTAAAAATTTAATACTCCAAGCATATGACAAAATAACAGACTGGAAGACCTTCAGCCGCAGTGATTTCACAAAGGCTTGTGTCAGTAAGATCAAAGGTGATACTGGCCATCAGGTGGCTGTTGACATCATATAAAAATTGATAGTTGTAAAGGATTGACTAAATTCAGGAAAAGTAAATAGGAATATTGATCATAATGGTCATTTTTCTCCATACAAAATGGTCTAGAAAGTTTTGTATTTAAGATTGTCATTCTGTCAGACACTGGACTATGTTTGAAAAAAATCTTATCTCCAGATTTGAGATTGTTTTTCCAAAGTGGCTATAATGTGATTAAAAGGGTTTTACTACTAGAAACTAGGATTGCTTTTGTATAATACTCAAAAGAGTACAAATACTCAAAACAGTGTATTTGACCTAGAGGGATCATATATTAATTATAGGATGGCTAAAATACGTATCTAGATAAATTCTGTATAGCTTGAGTGTTTCTATCGTATACTTGGTAGTACTTTCTCCTTTATGTACTTTGTAATATACTTTGTAACATGCTCTGTTGGTAATTTCAGGCTTAAAGAACTGAAAACAGCCAGTGTGGCAATCAGAAGATGGAAAACAACATAACAATTTCTCGGGAGGAGCTGGAAGAATTAAAGGAAGCATTTAGTAAAATAGGTAGGTTTGCTGAATCACTGCAGATATTCATCCGAGAGTGGACAAATATTAAAAGAAGATTACATATTCTCTGAGAGCCAGTGGTTTGAGTATTGGATTAACTCTTGTCAACAGCGTTCAAATCCCTGTTCAGCCATGGAAATCCACTGGGTGACCTCAGCAAGTCGCACTCTCTCAGCCTCAGAGGAAGGCCATGACAAACCCTCTCTGAACAAATCTTGCCAAGAAAGTCCTTTGATAGAATCACATTAGGACCACCATAAATCAGAAATGACTCAAAGGCACACAACAACAATAACAACAACCACATTCTGTCCCAGATTCATCCACTATTCCTTCCACATCTCCTTAGGTTTTGGAATGCCACTGATTTCAGGAACTCTAGTCAGCTTGATGATTTTACAAAAGAAATCGCCAAGTGACTAGACCCGTACTGTATACTATGCATGTTAAAAAACACTGGGTTGGATTAAAAAATTCTTGGGATAGTTCAGACTACATTATATACCGGTTAGCAAACCGGTTTAAAATCAAGAAGTTCAGACTGAAACTGGTTTTAACACTACTGAATCTGGATCTTGCACACGCGTAGCGGGGCAAACCCCCCATAACCCGATTTCTCCCAAAGCGGTATATTTACCGTTTCTTATGGGAGAAACTGGTTTGCAGGAAATGTGAACTTGGCTCCGATCATGATCGAGTCAAGTTCAGGGGAGGGGAAAAGGCCAGGGGACAGAACATGCCTCCTCTCCCAGCAAAATCGGGCACTCCTGATTTTTTAAATAATTTTTACTGTATTTTTTTATTAGTTATTTTTTGTATTACTTTATTTTATTTTATAGTTATTTTATTTATTATTTATTTCATTGTATTTTATTTATTAGTAATTTTATTGTATTTTATTTTAGTATTTTTTATATTTTTTATTTATTATATTTATTTTATTTAATTTTTTCAGTTTGACAGCTCATGCACATTCTCCGAGGCTCTTTTCCCCTCCATTTTTATGAACAGGGCTATTTAAACCAGAGGGGAAACCACAGTCCATATATGGATTTGGGTTCCCTTTCAATGTTTAAAGGGCCCCATTCATTCTCCTTCATGAATTCCCCTCCATGAATGAATGAATTCCCCTCCAGTTTAAAGAATGAATTCCAGTTTAAAGAATGAGTTCCACTGTCTTGCTCCACTAGCCTGTCTTGCTCCCTCATTGTCCCCTTCCTGGGACCAGGACTGGTAAAGTCATCATCATAGAAGGTTTAACTCTCAGGAGTTTATCACATGGGGAGGAATTTCTCCCAATTTCGAATGGAGCCAATTCGAATTCATGTAAATTCGCTAGTTTAGCGAATTTACATGAGTTCTAGTTGCGTTCGGAATGCATACAGAGTGACTTCCCATTCCCCGAAAATGACCCTCCATTGCCCGAAATTGTGTGAGATAAGTTATCACGCAATAACGTGAAACCCCATGATTGCATTCGGATTGCCTTTGGTGTATACCCCCCAATTCCCTCATGTGATAAACTCCTCAGCATTCCATAAGCCTGATTTTATTGTGTTCTAATACCTGTTCTGAGACAGCACGGTGTTGTGGTTTGAGCATTGGACTACAACTCTGGACATCAGGGTTCAAATCTTAGATAAGCTATGGAATCCCACTGGGTGACTGTGGGTGAGTCATACACACGCAGCCTCAGAAAGCCTAGTAATAGGTTTTCCTTAGGGTTGCCATCAATTGGAAATGATTTGAAGGCACGAAACAAAAACATTATCTGTTCTAAAACCAGAAAATTAATTGTTTATATTCAACAAGAAAAGGACAGGAGCAGGAAGCTCCTCACTCCACACAGATACAACTTCAATGTTCTCTCCTGATTAAGTCCATGGTACTTAATGGTGCATTTTCTGTATTTTTTTTTTTTTTGAAGGGTATTCACATGTCGGAAATAAACATGGTAAACACATACCGGGGGGGGGGGGGGGGGCATGAATTTTTCCAGAACTTTTGTTGTAACTTGTAAGAAATGCCTTGCTGGCTTTTGGCTTCTTTTAAATGTTGTTACAGTAATTTTATCAGGGTGGGTTTGACAGCTGGTAGAAGAAAATTGCTTATGTAATTAATTATATTTACTTAGTACATTGACATTAGAATACCAAAGTATAGCATAATAGTTTGTTGATATTAGAATTTGTCAGTATAGTATAATAGTTAAGGCATTTTTACAGAATGATAGTAACCTTTGTACCTTTGTACATTGTCATATCATTCTTCTTGGACTATAAAAGCAGCTTACCAATATTTTTGATTCCATAGTTTCACTCTCTTGCCTTGTCCACAATATGCTACCACATTACGGTACAGGTCATAGGTCACATCACATATTTTATTTGAAATACACCTGAAATTAATCTCCTGAAATATTTGTAACTGGACCAAAATCTATATTTTAAATTAATTAGTCATTAGTGGATAGATAATTTAGCCCCTGCCCCATATTGCTCTTCATGTATGATTCGAGGGAGCTGAACTTTGTTATATTGACTTCTGTTGCAGAAAGTACTGTTAATAAATAACTTCATTTAATGTGTTTTGCTCAGCAGGAAGTGTGCAGTTAAGGTTATAATGATTCTTTCCTCATCACCTGAAACTTTTTTTTTTAAAAGTGTTGAGGTATTTTTGCATGTCTGAGGGCTCAGTTTTCTGACTTCTATATGTCACTGTTATCTTTTTCCATTAGTCTTTTGTGGGCGTTTGCAAAGCTAGCAGACAACAAGCAATAATTTATTATTTTTTCATTGCCTCTGAAAGCATATACTTGAGTGAAAGCTGAGCGTAGAGAATTGGCCAGAGATAATGTGTTACACAGGAAGGTTATTTTCTACTTTACAAAATCTTCCAGCTATTCATTGTCAGTATAGAACACTAACCTATCTGGAGGTATTGCTAGGCAGGAGCAAAGACACCTAAGATGAGAAAAATCCAAAACTGCCATCAATGATCAGTTGTTCAGGAAAATGTGTTGTCCTTCCTTCTAATGGCAAGTTCAGGTGATTAAGTGCCTATCTGTCTGAAAGCCAAATTGTGCCACTCATAAGGTTGTAACTTCTGTATATCCAGGTTATGGGGTGGAGAAATGTTTTAGTTAAGCACAAATACATCTCTGAATTAAAAAGAAGTGACTTTTTAAAAAGCAAAGTGCTTGATAGGAAACTGATCTTCTATCAGGTGAGGTGACATATTAAGTAAGTTATGTACAGTACAAATGCTACCTTATCTCTCCTGTACACAAATAGATTATTGTAACTAGAAATGTGAAATGTGCCAGAACTCAGACTCAAATAATGAGAGCTTGCCAGCTGTGCTTGCACTCTAGAATATATACAGCCCTGGTATCTTAATATAGTCTTCTGAGCTTAGTAGCAAAATGGTGAGAGAGGCAGCAGCACAGAACTAATTCTGCATCATAGCCAAGTTCTCCATGTATCAGTCCTAGAATGCCATAAATTCCTTATGTATGAACAACAACATGTGCCTAGAAAAAAAAGTCCCCTCCCCCCACTTTTTTTGAATGATCAGAGCCATGAGCCCAAAGTATTGCAATATGCCCATAGAAAATGGGTGGTGCTGCCTTTTACTATCTTGCATCTTAACGGGTGCTAATGTTCTTGGAGCTTTTGGGTACTTCCATGCTGCCGGTGGAAGGAAAAAAAAATGTGCACATACGGAACACCATGTGCAGCTTCTTGATTCATGGCCAATGTGCTTAATGTTATAATTTTCTAAGTCAGATATGTGATTCTTGGTAATCTTCAAGGCAAGATGCCACAAACAACTTTTGTTTACATTATATGTTGTTATATGCTGACCTCAATTTGAATAGTCATGGGGCAGCATTGCAAGGAACAGTTTTCTGCATAAGAAAGAGAGCTGTGAGGTTATTGTGTCTTTCTAAAGCAGCTATTTTATGTTTAAAATATTTAAGCAGAATATTATGGAAACATATAGATTCACCATAAAGCAGGCAGCACAACTGCTGATTTCCAGAGAGCAATGTCTTCAGACTAAGCAAATGAAAAACTACAGATTTATCCTCCCATAAGCCTCACAAAAAGTAGGAGAGTCAACTAAGGTTCAAGCAACCATTCTCCGTACACAACCAACCTACAGGATTAGAGAGCTGTTGATTTTATCTGGCACCAGGAAAGCTGAAGCTCCTCAGCCCAAGGGAAAGGAACTGTCTATTCTTCCCTAGTGAAGATAGCTGCCTGCAGATGCCAAGACTGGAGTGTGGTGGTGGTCATCTAAGATCCTCTCATCCATGCCAGTTGTACTGTTAACCTTTAGGGGCTTGAAAGTAGGGACTATGAAGATTATTGGTTTGTGTGAAAGGGAATTTATGGTTTCTTTATCTACCTTTACTTCAGACATGACTACATTTGGAGCAAGCAGGGACACAAGCAAACAGAATGAGAAAAGTCAGAAAGGCAGAATATTGCAGAGAACATTATGTTTGTGGAAAGAGCCAATTTAATGAATTGTCTCATCTTCCTGGAATTTAGATTTTAGCAGGGATTTTTTAGGACTGAGCATTTCCAGGAGAATGTATGGGGATGATTATGGACTTTATCCGATTTATTGTCTTACAACTTTCTTTGGTGATAAATGTTTACTAGAGGAGTGTGATAATTGATTATTAAGAGATTGAGTCCTTTGGACTAGAATTCCCAAAATCTTTGGCCATGCTGGCTGGGGGATTCGGGGAATTCTAGTCCCAAATTATTTCTGCCATATTTTTAAGGAATATGTGAAACTATGACAACACAATATTAAGCTGGTAACATGGTATATTTACAGATATTGATAATAGCGGATATGTCAGTGATTATGAACTTCAAGATCTTTTCAAAGAAGCAAGCCTTCCTTTACCTGGTTATAAAGTCCGAGAAATTGTAGAAAAAATTATAGCAGTGACAGATAACAACAAGGATGGCAAAATCAACTTTGAAGAATTTGTCTCAGTAAGTGTATTATTCTCTCAAGCTTTATGTTTATCTAGAGTGAACTGTTTAGTACTAGTAGCTTATAAGTGAAGGCGGTTGATAAAATTGTACTTTCCAAAGCATATTGTTATAACTTTCTCTTATATAACACACCTCTGTGTGATGTTGATATCTACATGTAATGTTTTTGTACACCATGAATGTGAACAGTAAAAGAAGTGATTTCTCTGCCATATTATTAAAGGAATGGCTATAGGAATTCAGTTCCTGCCCTGCTATTCAGCAGTGCTGCTGAGTGTTTTGTGAGCTACATAGGGAGCTTATGACCATATGCCCTAAAAGTAATAATTTAAATGCTTAAACTTTCAAGATTAAATAGAATATCCTTTCATCAAATCCATTTAGTAAAATAGTTTCTTAGGTATCAAAGTTCATGTCACAGTAAATTTTGTTGATGTCACAGGAATCTTTTATGTGGTGCCATCTTAAAATTTCAATAAAATCTTAAGTGCAGTTGAAACATGCACTGGGAACAGGGGGCACAACTGTGCACTAAAATAAGCAGTCTCAAGAAACTAATTATATAGGGCTATAAGTTGACAACCTAGCACATTATTAAGATCTCTTACCCCCCACCCAGTTCCTAAGGGGATGTCAAAATAAAACAAAACAAATTATTCACCTGCTGCTAGAACAATATCATGGAGTAAACCAGCCGAGCCTCTCTAGGGCTGCATCCACACTGTAAAAATAGTCAGTTTTGACACCACTTTAATTGCCACTTTAACTCCTGAGATTTGTAATTCTGTGAGACATTTATTATTATTTTTTGTGGGGCTTTCGGGCTATGTGGCAATGTTCTAGAAGAGTTTCTTTCTGACGTTTCGCCAGATGCGAACCACAGATGCTGGCGAAACGTCAGAAAGGAACTCTTCTAGAACATGGCCACATAGCCCGAAAGCCCCACAAAAAACTATGGATGCCGGCCATGAAAGCCTTTGACTCCACATTTATCATTATCTGTCATCGAGCTCAGGTGCCCCAACAAACTCCAAATTCCAGGATTCCATGGCAGATAGCCATGGTCATTAAAGCGGTGTTAAACTGGATTATTTTGGTAGTGTAGACTCAGCCTAATAAAAGAATTCCAGAGTGTGGGTACAGCCATCAAGAAGGGCTTCCTTTTTCTATTAGCTCTACATTTTTCTTGCTTTCCTTCCTTTTATCTAAGATGGTTTTCTTGTTGCTATCACATTCACTTCCACTCATGTCATAATTGGCAGTGACACACTAGCACAAACTCTCAAAATAAATATTCGGTCTTAACTGGATTTTTTGTAGAAAGAAAAAATGGGGGGTAAAGCAGTAAAAAAAATGCAAGAGATACAGTTTGCAGACAGCAGCCACCTGGGCCTCCCATAAAATTCCATAAATGAGGCAGAGTATTTGCATGTTAAAAAAACTCATCTGGAAGTAGCTCTGAGCTGATCTTTAGTATTTAAAAGCACTTTAGATATCATATATTTTAAAGAATAATAATGAACTAGTAATGTAGCTTAATAAAATATAGAGCTATCCAAAATGTATCATCTTTTTCCAAACAGGAAGAGCGATGATAATTATATGGGATGGTGGGAGAATATACTTGCAGTCTGTAATTAGTAGTCTTTGGTAATGTCTGAAAGAGAAAAAGGCTGAATGGCTGCATAGTTGATTGGCTATTATGTGGGTTCAGTCTAGTGATATTAACAATGTGAAATGTTCTAAAATTATTTGCATTTAAAAACAAAACAAAAGAGGGAATAAACTCTAAAGGAAATCATGTGTCAACATAATAATGTCATCTATGTGTACTTTTAAAAAAGATTTTATTTTCCAATTTAATATTGTTACATTGTTGACATGTATCTACATTCTTTTCTAATTTAAATGTACTATTCATATTTCTATCCTTTTCTTCCCATTTGCCCATTTTCTTCCCATTTGCCCATTATATGCCCATTTTTTCTTTTACTTTGCTTTTCTTTGTTACAGTTAGCTCATTCTGCAATACAGTTTTTAAGATCCAGTGGTTGGAATAATTGATTATTTGGGTGAGATGGAAAAGAATGGGAGGGTGCAAAGTTTAGGCTACTGCATAAAGGAGTGTTTCCATAGGGGCATTGTGTGTAACACATTCCTGTTGTTTGTTCTAACATGCAGATAATGTATCTGAGTATTTCTCTCTTTTGTTCCAGGTTATTCAGGAACTGAAGAGTAAAGATATTAGCAAATCATTCCGAAAATCCATAAACAAAAAAAAGGGAATTACTGCAATTGGAGGAACATCCCCAATTTCTAGTGAAGGGACCCAGCATTCTTACTCCGGTAAATAATTCGTCATTTGTCCAAAGGAAAACGGTCTGTTAAAAAAAAAAGTCTTACACTTAACATTTGTGACAAGAACATTACTAGATCTCAACAATTTAAATGTTGACTTCTGGATTCTCTCAAGATTGTTTACTGTCTTGCATGGCAAATTTAACATGTTTACTAGAACAAACAATAGAGATAAAATTATGATTAAATGAGAAAAGGCACTTTACAGAAAAAATATTATAGCCTTAATTCTTTATAAGATTCTTTAGAATCTAAAATTCAGACACACATATATATGTTGTTGTTGTTTGTTGTTGTTGTTGTGCGCCTTCAAGCCACTTCCAATTTATGGTGACTCTATTGGAAGAAATAATAGTTCTTGTGCTACCTTTTAGACAAATAGATGTATATTGTGCATTATGATGTCCTCTTTCATATACATAAGGAATGCATAAGATGCATTTCTTTCCTCTTGTGACTGTGATTCCCATTTCTCTGCTTGTAGATAGAGGAGCCTTTACAGGTCTCAGTAGGAAAGCCTGGACCTAAAAACACCAGGAAAAAAATTTCTTAGCCATTAGTTCAAGAGAAGAACATGCTAGGAGAATTGTTTTAGAAGAAAAGGATTGGATTTGTTGTGATCCACTGATTCCTTTCCAGTTGTGTAATTATATTTTGCTACAAATGTTCAAGCTTTTAAATTAAGTTAAACTTTTTTTTGTGTTTGTTTTTATTTCTTTGTCAGAGGAAGAAAAGGTTGCTTTTGTTAATTGGATAAATAAAGCTCTTCAAGACGACCCTGACTGCAAACATCTTCTCCCTATGAATCCATCAGATGATAGCCTTTTTAAATCACTTGCTGATGGTATCCTCCTTTGGTATGTTTAGTGTTCATTTTCTAAAATAAATAAATAAAAATAGTTAACTAGAAAAGCAAACTGACCAATGACTTGCCATGTTGAAACACATGGGGAATGAGCCACCCAAATTCATGCACTATTAAGTCTCACTGATTTCAGTAGAAGTCTTAAACTTCTTAATTCTTTAATTGACATTAGTAGGAAATAAAACATGTAGCTTCTTCATTCTGAGATACTCCATATTCAAGTATAACTTGATTGCAAAATTGCAAAAAAATATTATGAATGCATCCTTCCTCCTGGAAAGCAGGGTACCATTGTTCACTGTTCCTACTAGCTTTCCCTGCAAAGTAGAGTATTCAAGCTTTTTCTGTTCTTCCATACAACAGATATTCAGTGTGCCTTGACCAGAGAGCATGCTTAGTCCTTATTGGGCTGTGTTTGGGGAAGGTTGCCCCCTTAGATTTTGTTTTGTTTTTTACTTCTGCAAACGTCCGGGTTGATACTTGTTTTCTCTCTCTTATTAGCCTCATTTCAGCTATATAGCCATGGGCACTCACTACCATCATTTGCTATTAGGAGTGGTGTTTAGTAATAATTAAGAAGTCCATGTGATTTCTGGATCTCTGGTATTTATCTCTCCTGTATTTATATGTGCACTTGCAATGTCAAAAATGTTTGCATGCATAAGTGTATAGCATCATGTGTTGAACATGCTGACCATGTTAGCCTTTACACACATGAGAGATACATGCAGCCAAGTTTCTGAGCATCACGGAGGTTGTGTTTGGAATAACTACATTTTTTCATAGATTTCTGTCTTATATAAGACATGGTAAAATTCAGTATTTACAATACAATAAAAGATGAATAGATGAATTCATGGATGAACCTAACAATTTAGAACCAACATGCAACTGAATACTAGTTTATGGAAGACAAAATGATGAAACTCTAGTTGCATTTATACTGAGCTTCTGGATATCTAGTAAACCAGTGTGGGAAGCAGGTTTTTGGACTTTTTTCTGGTTCAGCAAGACTCTTAGGTTCTCAGATTTGGGGGGCATTTTTGCTGCGTATTTAGATTTAACATCTGGATTGTGAAAAGACTGATTCTTCAATATAACCTACATGCTTTGATTATCAGTTAGATGTGTGCAGTTCATTATGAACTTCAAATTAATGCTTGCCAACACCTTCCAAGTCATAATCTGCAAACAGTCTGTTATAGTGGTCACCTTAGTATCTATTGGCCTCAACTTTTCCATTTATAAAATTGGTGTAATCCTATTTTTTTTTTTGTAAAAAAGCTCAAATTCCACGAGCTGTATTTCTAAATGATACAATCAGAATTTATTAAATGGAAAAATGCCAGACATTTTCCTAGTGTTTGAGATTTCCATATCTTTTTTTTTTAAAAGAGCATCCAAACATACAGTTTCCCAAGGTGATCTAGACCAGATGTGGAGAGAGTTTACCATACAGCATTTCTGAATATTTTACTTGACTTTGAGGTTTCTCAAATGTTTCAATGTAAAACTTGCACAGCCCATCTTTACTTTGGATTGCTTAGGGCTTTTTAGATATCAGTGACTGTTATGAGACAGATTTCATGTCCCACGTTTTTCAAGGAAGAACTTTAGGTGATTCTAATTACCAGAATATGTTAGATGAAGTGCTGGCCTGTCCACATGTTCATATCTATGTCTGTGAAGACTTAATGATTGTCAGCTGAATGTGTAAGCTCTCACCACTAAAAAGCATTGTATTTGTATTTTGTCAGTGGTACTACAGAAGTTCTGTCATTGGTAATGAATCTATGAGAGCTCATTCAATGATGCACATCATTCATTTATTGTACAGTTACTGGGGGTTGAATATACATGTGTCAACAAGCTCTAAGTGAATGAGTTTCAGCTTTTTGTGTGCTATGTAAGTTCCCTGGTAGGGATGATGGTATCAGTCACTGAGGGAAGTTTAACTATCCTTATATGGATTGATGTACAAATGCCAGGACTCTTTTGAAAGCAAAATACTCATCAGTCATTACACTGTAATCAACCACTATAGTGTTTCCTTGAAACTTTTTCTACTGGATATTCTGCTGTAGTTTATGTTGGTGAGTGTTGTATGTCAAGATCTTTTTTAAGTTAAAGGATGCATTTGTCTTTTACATTACACTGATAACTATTTTCAGAAAGATATGATTAACCGTTGATCTTTACTTCCCCAGCAAAATGATTAACTTATCCCAACCAGATACAATTGATGAGAGAGTTATTAATAAGAAGAAGCTTACACCATTCACTATATCTGTAAGTATAGCACAATCCAAATTTTAGTACATAAATCTACCTCCAAAATTTGTTAGGAGTACAGATAAAACAGCTTTGTAAGATAAATATTCACAGTAGTAAATTATTGTGATGATTGAATTACTAGTTTAGAATTCTTATACAAACCTGTGTTTTTATAGTGCTATATAAGCAGTACCATGTGAATCTATGATGATACATGTGAATCTATGACGATGGGCAGTGCACTGGGCTTTCTACATTTGTTTGCTTTTCTAAGCTGGTTTGCAGCACACAGTATGACCCATATAGCTCCAGAAGCACTTTTGTTATAGAGATACTGCATTTATGGAGCAAAACATTTCCATTTTGCATCCAGGGGAAATCTAATAATAAATTTCCCAAATGAGGTTTTCAAAGTCTTTGCAACCAGTAGTGTGGTTTATGATTGTGTGAGCACCCTAACGTTTTGGGTGTAATTTATGATGAAGAGAAGCACTATTTCTCTCCTTTGCGCAGCCAGATTATGTTTCTACATCAAATAATTGTTCACACACATTGTGCTGATAAAACATTGTGCTCAATTAGTCAATTACCCTACACTTTAGAATACTATATGTCTGTAAACTCATAATTTACATTACCATTAATGTGCATTTTAAAACAGTTCTCCTCATCTTAATTCTACCTTTATTGCTCTCCCACTTAAGCTTTAGAATACACTTCCAGAATATCACACAAGTATGCCTGCCTGAGTTTCTCAGAGATTTAATGTCTTTCTATGAAGTCATTATTTGGATATTTGTCTCTTATCTGTCCTTCTGATATTTTCAAATACTTATTTTTTACTGAGTCCTTGGTTTCTCTTCCCTCCTATTTTAGCCAGACTTGGTATCATAGATTTAATTGCAGTGTAATGTTTATCTCCTGACCAAGCTGCTCCCTCCTTCTGCGTGTTTAGATTCAGTCTGTTTCTTGTTACATCAGCAATATACAATCACACATATATTTACATACTTTACATTATTGCCCTTATTTTTCTTTTTTTCCTCTCAACTTCTGATATCCAGATGGGATACTATATTACTATAGAAGTCTGTTGGGATAGTTGCCCTACTGCTTCAATGGAGTTTTATGCAGTCCTGATGCTGTTCTGTCTTACTTGTGTTACCCAGATTGCTAGGGGTCCTTAAGGCACCCACAAATTAATATATCTCTTAGGGGAATTTTAATAATAATAGCTCAAAGGAGAGTTATAGTATGACTGGGGAAACAGCAGTCTTTGGATATACGTTATACATACCAGATCCAAATCACACAGAACTCCAAAGGCAATTCCAAATTAGTGTGTAGTTTATTTGGGGACTGAGAAACATAGACACAACAACAACAACAACAACAACACACAAGCTAAGAAAAAAAGGTGGTAAAAGGTGAATAGTAAAAGGTTTGCTAATGGTGATACATACCAACTGATGAGGTCCAGAACAGAAATTGACTCAATAGCCACCTGGAAATGTGGGAAGCAGCTGGCTAATGAGGAATCTAGAAGAAAACGGGTAGCATGGATGCCTGTTTTCAAACTAGACCAAGGACCTGTTGTTTAAGCACTAATATTTATTCCCAAAACCTTATCTTGGGGGCAGAAACCAAGGAATGAAAGGATTAGATTCTTGATAAATGGTTTCCCAAGAGGTAAATAATGGCCACGAGCTTTAATAAATGTTTGGGTGATTGGGGTGAATACCTCAGACAGAATTTGCATTCCTAGCCAGTATATCCCTGTCCTGTGTATGCACATGTAGCCAGCTTCTTTGGCCATGACCTATTGTCGCCTTCTAAAGATAAAAGGGATTATGCTGGTGCCATGGGAGATATCATCATGGTGGGTGCCTTCCTTGCTCTCTTGCTAGTGCTAACCACGTTTCCAAGTGCAAACTGGCTAGGTGTCCTCAGTGGGGTCATTCTTAGGTTGCTAACCCCAGTGTCCCTGTTAATATTATCCAAATATTGAATATGAGGGGCAAATGGGGGTAACACTTGTAACTCTCCTCTGTTTTTCCCACTGCTTCATTCATCCCTTAAAAAATGTTTTTGGCCACACAAAGTATTGAATCACTGTACACACTCTGTTGAATGGCAGAAGAAGCTGGCCACTGGCAACAGTGCAAATTTTTATTTCCTGAAGGAGGAAGAGAAAATGCCACTTCCTGCCCTTCATAACCAGTGGCTTCTGTTTTACTCTGAGAATGAAACAAAGCTGATGGGCCTGTAGAAAGCAGTGTTGGCCATGCAAAGCAGTTGGCACTGCTCTCCACATAACCAATTGGGTTGAGATGTTTGGCTCTGAGGTTCTATAATGCAGCAATGTCCCAGGGAACTTAAACAGAAAGCCTTACTCTGAAGACAAGTAACAGTATTTGTGACCTATCTAGCTCTGAAGATCTCTTGAGCATATGATAGTCTTCTCTTCTGCTGCATTGCCATAGCAGGAAAGCAGCCAGTGTATGTCTCAGTAAACCTCTAATACCATGCTGTGAAAAGCTGTGCTGGCTGTTTCCTAACTGTGGCCTTTATTTTGTATAACCAAGGACATGTTCCAGAGCAGCAGGAGAGACCTTCCCAGTAGTGTTGGGCTGCCATTTGTTGTATTTTGCTCTGTGTTATTTAAGATTAGTAGTTCGCTTGGCCTGATAGCTCTGCTGGGAAGTGTCATCCATCTGGAAATCCCAATCATGGATGTCATCTGGCAATCATCTGGCTAATTTTTAAAAGTGTACTAACAAAGCAGTCCGGATTGTAAGAATAGCAGTGGCTGATAGGGCTTTCTGACTTTTTGAGCATAACAGATAATTCAGAGAAAAATACTGAATATTATGGAATTATCCATGCACTAGTCACTTCTAGTTTGTCAACCTGTGTTTAATGAGACCCTGAAAAGAATTGTGTCCCACACCCAATTTGTTAGAGGCCTCAGTGCAAAACCTATCCCTTATCAGTTTGTTCCATGTTCCTTTTACATATAGATATATGTTTTCAAATTATAGTTGTTGATGTTCAGAGTGAAAATCCCAATTTCCAATTACATTTATTTTTCCTTTTCCTTTTAGGAAAACCTAGATCTTGCACTGAATTCTGCATCAGCTATTGGTTGTACAGTAGTCAATATTGGATCACAAGATCTAAAGGATGGCAAACCACATTTGGTGTTAGGACTATTGTGGCAAATTATTAAAGTTGGGCTTTTTGCTGATATAGAAATCTCCAGAAATGAAGGTAAGAAATTTAGTACCACCAGGAATTTTAAAGTCTGAAATCTGTGATTAAATTAAATAATAAAAAGTAATCCAACTTTCCTAACAATTATTTTGTAGCTCTTATTGGTTTGCTAAACAATGGGGAAGAATTGGAACAATTAATGAAACTGTCCCCAGAAGAACTCCTACTACGCTGGGTTAACTATCATCTGGATAATGCTGGATGGAAGAAAATAAGTAACTTTAGTCAAGACATTAAGGTATATTTTGCTCTAACTCCCTAATTAATAAAACAACAACAAACCCATGATTTTGATCTGAACTAACCAACCCAGACCATGTTTAGGGGAGCATATGTTGACCTGCAGGACTCCCAGCCCTCCAACAAGTCCCTGTGTTGACCCCAGATACACCAACCCTGGAACTAATGTAATTATTTCTCTACTGTTGAAGTATATAGGAGGAGAAAATATACAATTATTCCCTTGAAATTTCCCTGGTTGGCCTGCAGTGAGCCAGATTGATGGGCAGGTTGCTCTACCACAGAATCTCCTCCTGCTTGGTATTTATTGTTACCACATAATAAATGCCAATTGGATATGACGCCAAACAGAGAAAACTCTGTTTTCTGCAAACCAAATAGCTTTTTGTTATGAATTCTGTCCTTTTGCCTTTAGTCCTAACCACTTCAGAGCAGAAATAATTTAGATCCAAAACACACTGCAGAAATAATCCAGTTTGAGGCCACATTAACTGCTCAGTGCTAGGGAATCCTGGGAATTGTAGTTTATTGTGGCTCCAGAGCTCTCTGACAGAGAAGGCTGAATGTCTCACAAAACTACAGTTCCCAGAATTAGCATTGAGCCAGAGCAGTTAAAGTGGTCTCAGATTGGATCATTTCTGCAGTCTGTTTTGGACCTTACTTTTATATTCTGTCTGGATTATATTAGGGTAGGCGGTTAGGCAGCCAATTGTACTATAGCGTCCTATTGCAGCTGGGGGCAGCATAAGTCTTCTTTTATAGGTATGTGGCAGTGAACTTCAAGGACTGTTGCTGAGATGTGTAGCTCTAGCTACGAGGTCATCACAGAGAGAGGGGTAACAGTACACAAACTTACAACAGTAACTTTATTGGGTATAACAAGGTCACAACTTTATTCATAACAGCTGTATAGTGTTGGCTTTGCATGAATTCTGGATCATGGACCAAATAACCTGACTATTGTTTGATGTTGCCTGACTGCCAAAGGAAAGAGTGACAGCTGTGGACTCTACATGGGTGCACAGACACTGCTAGGTTCCCTGTCACCTGGGAGTGAGGCGTGCCCTTCTGCCCCCAAACTGGGCCTAGGTCTTAGTGCCATAACCCAAGTCCACATAAGGGGACTACCAAGGAGAAAATCCACAAGGCATTCTGTCCATCCCTGTCCCCTCCCTGGATCCAGTTCTCATGCTACACTGCCAAAGTTGTAACAGAATACAGTGGGACCTCGGTATCTACGGGGGATCCAATCTGGGGTCCCCCACAGATACAAAATCCACGGATGCTCAGTTCCCATTGTCCCCAGTGGCAGCTTGTGCATGTGGCTGCACCACCATTAGGGACAGTCCTCGTTGTTCCCAGTAGCAGTGCATGGATACAGCTGCACCACAACCGGGGACAATTGGAACTGGACATGCTGGACAGTGCACATGCTGCCACTCGGGACAACAGGGGCTGTCCTTGTTGGCCTGCCAGATATGTGCATGCTCCATCAATGTGGACAATGCAGGCTTGCTGTCTGTGGATGCTTGAAACTGTGGATGGCAAGTCCATGCATACCGAGGTCCCACTATACATGAAACAAAAGCATGAATAACACAGAGACAATTCTAAGCAAATGGCAACCAGAACAAGGCAGGGAAAATAGTGGTGGAATGGCTTCTTCATACTCACAAGAACAGAATGACTGGAGGTTCTAAACACAAAGGAGGACAAGGCACCATAAAATGTAGGACGGGACTAAATAAAAGCTAAAAAAAATTAGTGTAAATATAAATGCATGCTTCTTAGTCATGTTCAAAATGGAGGACATTTTGGAATTCCTCCAGGACAGAAGGCTTAAATGTAGGACATGTCCAGGAAAAGGAGGACATCTGGTCACCCTGCGCAAGACAGTTAAGAGGGAAGCCTATTTTCCTGCCCTGGGAAAATCCTTGCCTCATCATGTACCCTCACTTGTTCATCCTGAAACCTGCACAATCCACACAGGTCTCTGGGATAAAGAAGGACACACAATGAAGCGCACCTGTTGCAAAGCTGAAAAGTCATCTTGTAAATTGGGAGCCTGATCCTTTGCATTGTTTATTTCAGGACTCAAAGGCCTACTATCATCTACTCAATCAAATAGCACCCAAAGGAGTCAACAATGGAGAGGCTGCCATTGCCATTGATCTTTCAGGCCTTAGCGTAAGTGTGTGTGCAAAATGTATTTGTACTACAAATTACTTAAATAAACATAGGCTAAGTCTGAGGATCAAGTTGCATTTTTGTTGCTTTTGATTTTCAATCCCCTTGCAGAACATGTTTGAAAGTGATATGCTGTTTTTATCCTGTATATTTATAAAGAAGATTTAAAATATATTTTGAACTGCTTTAACTATTTGCTTTTAACAGAACAGATACTTTTTAAACCTTTATTTTGAATTTTGTGAGTTGCTTTGAGTCCCACAGTGGAAGAAAGGTTGGGTGTAAATTGAATGAATAAAAATTCCAATTTTTTAAAAAGTTGTTTTACCATGTATATCTACACAGGGAAACCAGCATGGTGTAGTGTTTTTAGCACTAGACTACAACTCTGGAGACCAGGGTTCGAATTCTGGTTCAGCCATGTAAACCCACTGGGTGACCTTGGGCAAGGCATACTCTCCCAGCCTTGGAGGATGGCAATGGCAAACCCCTGATGATACTTGCAAAGAAAACCCTGTCATAGGGTCTTAGGGTCACCATAAGTCTGAAATGACTTGACAACACGCAACAAGAGCAGCAAATATCTAGAACTGTATTTTAAGTCTAATAAATCTTACATGAAGACATGTAGAAATGTTAAGATTTTTTTTCTAGGAGGAAAATGACCTGAAGAGGGCTGAATATATGCTACAACAAGCAGACAAACTAGGCTGCAAACAGTTTGTGACTCCTACTGATGTGATTGCAGGCAACCCTAAACTTAACATGGCCTTTGTAGCAAACCTATTTAACACATATCCTGCCCTACAAAAGCCTGAAAGCTCTTCATATGACATCAATTTATTAGAAGGTGAGTTCTGTTCCCCGTGTATTTTGTCACCTTAGGCAATTTCAAATACAGTGGGCCTTTCTTTCTGCACTGATGCCACACAATTGACCCAACAACCACAAAGTTTTCTTTTTTTTAAAAAAAATAGAGTGTTTCTTATATATCTGTTAGAGCCTGAATAATATCCAGCCAATAAGTCCATTCAGAATTTCCTTGTCATTCTTCTTCAGAGACACTTTCACAGAGAATTAGACTCCATCTAAGTACTGCTGTGTGATGTAAAAATAGACATAAGTAAACCCATGCTGGAACAGATCCAGGGGTCTGTCTAGTAGCTAAGCCGTATAGTTTCAGCAGTGACCATCCAGATGCTTCTATAAAACTTAGAAGCAGGAGATGAAAATATATTCAGCCCTTGTATAGTTTTTAAGAGTTTAGACAAGAACTTGGAAGACTCGAGTTCAAATCATGAACCTCAGTGGTTCATCTAAGTCCAGTCTTTGTCTCTTACTGGTTGCTGTGAGGGTAGAAATGGAGAGGAGGACCAAGTGCACTGTCTATAGGTAAAGTGAAATATACACAATATAAATAATAGTGAATAGCCCTAGCAGCTATTCATAAGCACATTGCCCTCTGTTCATGAAGGGGCTTTCTAGATTGGCAAAAAGAAGTGTGTTCATGGCTGCATGAAACTCTAGCCTTTAGATGAGAAAAAGGGAAAGTGTGCCATGAAAACGCTTTTTTTGTGTTTTAGGGGAGAAGAAGCACCTTTAAAAAGGTGCTGGTTTTCCCAGCTTCTTTTTTAAAAACTGCGGAACAGTGCAGCTCCATCTAAAGGCTGTGGTGCAGCTGCTAAGCATTAAGGAAAAGGCAACTTCATGTCACACTTTCCTGCCAATCTAGAAAGCCCCGAAGGTAACATTCATGATCAGGGCCAGTTTCCTATGATATTCTTACCTTTTGTAAAATTATCTCATTCTGTTTCCAAGCCATCTAAGCTAGGAACCACCACCACATCCAATGGCAGCCAATTATGTTAATTGTGCATTGTGTGGAGTGGGTTTTACTTATCTGTCCTAAATCTGTGGCCAGTCTGTGCAAAAAGAATGTGTCCATTATCAAGCACATAGAAGCAGACTATTTAGAGTTGTGACCTGGCCAGCATTCAAGAGAAATGAGAAGAAAC
The DNA here is from genome assembly GCA_034509955.1 of Urosaurus nigricauda. NCBI lineage: Eukaryota > Metazoa > Chordata > Lepidosauria > Squamata > Phrynosomatidae > Urosaurus > Urosaurus nigricauda. Next base: position 242,508,434 of record JAOEGL010000003.1, read on the forward strand.
TGCCCTGCACTAATTGATCAATTAGTGCATTCCATTCCTTCTCTTTCTCTATCATGACATGTTTGGCCCCAGTGGGTGATCTCTGCCTCGTCTGAATAGCTTTAAAAATATACTTCATCAAGACCAGAGTAACGAAAAGAAAGGGTTAAAGTCATCTTTTCTATCTGCTGTGATCCCAGCTTTCCCCCAGCAGTTGCTTTTTGCATTAACATATACACGTTAAATGCAAAGGCACTCTGAAAACCGCATCTACTATAGCCATGAAATATACCCTCTATCCTTTAAAATATGAATAGTCATAGTTATAAAGATTGCACTATCTGCACAAATGTACTTTAACTGAAACATGTTTTTGGCAGTGCTTCGTCTAGCTTCTGGTCCAAATTAGACAGCACTGGGAGATTTGTTGACTATTTCTCCTGCTTTAGAGGGCAGGATAGACTTGGTTCAGCGGAACAACACAAGGGGTGGGTATTTAACCATGCATCTCCCCTTTTCATTTTTTTTCTGATCTAAAGTGCTCTCCTAAAGCTGTCATTTGCCCCACAGAGGAAGACCTCATTACCTGTATGGTGTCTGTGAACATTTTCAGATGGAGGGCTCCTTGTGCTAGCATTTAGAATGCACTATGCTGCTGTTCTGTCTTTTTTAGTTTAATGTTTTGTGGGAAAGAAATGGGGATAGTGTTAAGGAAAAAACCACTCACCAAGGAAGGTTATGAATACAGGGCAATGTTATTTGAAGTCCCCATAAAATCCAGTGAATGAGGCAGATCAATGTGTGATAAAAGCCAAGTAAGAAAGTATTTTTCACCCAAGAGACAAACGGTAGGACAATTTAGACAAAGAAAACAGCATGGAAGAAAAGGGCAAATCATTCACTCCCCAAATACAATTCAAGGCTGTTTTGAGTATATGTGGGTTATGATAAGTGTGGATAGAGATCTAATCATAGATCTCCCAGTAACTCATCTAGTTTGGACCTCAAAGGCTCTATTTTGTAGTAGCAGTTTATTTCACATATTATTATATGAATGGTGAAAACATTCATTTCTTGATAGTTGTTTCTTAGGTGAGCTGTCATAATCTGACAATTCATAATTTTCCTATTTTTCTTCATGAAATGCAGATTTGACCCCTCCTAATGTAGGTACTGTATTTAGTATTTTTCTTTAGCTTGTAAATGTGTTTATCTCCCTTCTCTCCATCCTTCCCTTTATTATTCTGATTGCTTTTTTCCTGTTTGTTCTCCTGCATTGGTTATATTGCTATATTTCTTTTAATATGCCGTGACAACCGAGGAAAGAATATTAATCACATTCATTCATTCATTAAAAGGATCCTACATAAATGCCAGCTTAAGCTATGCTTAGATAGATAATTGGGCTGTTGTAGGAAGATAGCATTTGGAGTCTTACAAAGAGCAATAGTCAAGAGATTTGGATACAGACGTTTCTTAATAGGGAGAATTCATTGTTGTACACAATGAATACCTGGAGCAGTATAATGACTCTTCTCTCTCTCAAAGGGCTTGAATTCTAATTTAATGAAAATTATTTTGCTAATACAATGGGTTGGATCCAGATGTGCCCCCCATAAACAGAAGGCATCTTTCCTTAGACTGAATGAACTAGAGTCCAATTGACGTTTCTCTCTAAAGCAGGGAGAGTGCACCTCCCCGCCCCCCTACTGTGTGCATGCATGCAGGGCTTTAAAACTGCCTTAAAAACACCCCCAGATGCCCCCTAGGGGACAAGGAGGTATTTTTGCCTTGGAGAACTCTAAAAAACCAAAAAGTGAATTGGAAATTACTTCTGGTCACTTTCTGTTATTAAAAAGGCCTCTCCTGAGCATAAAATGGATGGGCCTGAAAGGCCAGGAGGCCCTAAAAATCTGGTCAAAATGCCCCCGTACAATTAAAAAAAAATGTGGAGGGTTGCAGTGAAGAGTATGCCTCTCCAAGTTCTCCTGGGCACCCTGTCCTCCCACAGTTGTTCACCCCTGTTCTAAAGGAAAGGAACTGGGTTGTGATTTTCATCAATTTCCCTTTAACCTTCTCAGCCCTCAGTTCCATCTTTGACATTGTTTTGAAGGCTCCTGCAACCTTCTTGAACAGCTTTTCAGTAGTTACAGGAGGATGTAGCAGGAAGAAGGAAATGGTAAATGTTGCCTCCTAATTAATTCAGTGCCAGTGGATGTCTGCTGAGTGCAACTCTGGATTTAACCCAATAAAATGACATTGGGGCTTTCTAGATTGGCAGGAAAGTGTGACATGAAGTTGTCTTTTCCTTAATGCTTAGCAGCTGCACCACAGCCTTTAGATGGAGCTGCACTGTTCCGCAGTTTTTAAAAAAGAAGCTGGGAAAACCAGCACTTTTTAAAAGGCGCTTCTTCTCCCCTAAAACGCAAAAGAAGCGTTTTCATGGCATACTTTCCCTTTTTCTCATCTAAAGGCGAGAGTTTCATGCAGCCATGAGCACACTTCTTTTTGCCAATCTAGAATAGGCCATTGATTTATAAAAACATTCATATAGTGACTTTAATAGAAACAGTTCTATAAATGTTCATATTCTACCTGCTGGCCCCCAGAAGAACCTGCAGAGCAGTTCACAACAATCAAACATAATCTTGATATAATACTTTTAAAAGACATAATTATAAAAATCATTTTTAAAAAGTGATGTTGCAAGCAGTGGCCCACAAAGATAACATACAGTTAAAATCCCTACACGTGCAGGCAACAAAAATGTCAGACAAACCTCTGTTAGGAGGCTAGGAAAGCTCCACAAATGGGTTGCTGGCTGCCACTTAAGGGTGCATGTGAAGGCCTTGTGGCTGCTGTGGCCAAAAGTGCATTTTCTCAGCTTCATGTTGGTGTACCAGTTGTGCCTCATAAGCCATAAGGAGGGCTGATTTAGCCACAATGATTCATGCCTTCCTTACCTCCCAATTAGACTACAGTAATGTACTTTGTGTGGAAATTTCTTTGAAGAGTGTTCAGTACTACAGCTTGTGCAAAGTACCACAACCAGATTATTAGGTGTGTGATTTACAGAGCACATATTGATGGTCTTGCATTAATTGCACTGGCTTCTGCTTTGCTTCCAAGATCAATTCTATTCCTAGCAGCTCTAGTCAGCAATGATGGGTGCTGCAGTTCAGCCGTCACTGGGGACTGCTGCCTCAGTGGCCCTTCTCAAGGATTGGAGCTGACTGTTGGTATGCTGGGGGAAGCTGCTTATGTGGGACAGGAGTGGACCTGAGTAAAGCCTCCATTTACTCCTGAGCCTTATCCTCCTGCCAGCCAATGAGGCTGCCTTGTGATTGGTTTGCCTTCCTGCTCCATATCAGAGCCCAAGAAAACCATGTGGGCTTCTGAGAGAGAAATAGCCCCTGTGCCTGAAACATAGTATCTATCCTTCCTTTGCCCATAGCGGTGACCTGCTCATTGACTTTCCCAGTGAGTGAAGGAACACACTTCATGCAGGAGGAGATGGTCCTTCAGATATTTTTAGTCATGCCATTTAGTGCTTTGTGGATAATGCAAGTAGCCTCGAGTATGTTCAATATACTAATACTGAACTAGGGCAGGTAGAACCAGAGTAGTATAAAATACTCTGGAAATTAGACATTTCAAAGAATTCTGGCCGCTATATATTGCACCAGTTGTACTTTCTGAAATCTTTTCAATGTACTAGTGGAGTGTGATATTCTAATGTCAAGGTAACTAAGGCATGTGCAACTGACCAGAACCACCTTTTGCAGGGTTTGAGTTTCTCTCTTCTTTGGATATGTTCAATTGATATGGTCCTCCAAAACAGAGAATTCTACTGTAAACCTATTTGTCTATCTCATTAATGTAAATCAAATCAATTGACTATACAAAGTGTGAACAGCCATGGAAGAAGAATGTTTGAGATTTCACTAATTTTGAAACTATTTGCCAAGAAATTGTGACTTACCCATGAAATGCTGTACTGAAATGTAAGGCAATCTTTCACAGGCCAGGCTGTTGCTCCAATGTTAGCATTTGTATTGGTGAAGGGCAAAACGTTTTTTAGTCATAAAAAATGTCACAAGTAAAATTCTGCCTGAAGATACTTTGGCATTTCTATTATACACAGTCTGCTAACCTGAAAGAGAGAGAGAGAGATTTGTCATGTTTATTAGTAGCTCTTGTCCCTTCTTGCTTATTCTTTCAGTATAATACATTGCAACATAGTTTGATGGTCACAGAAGAGAATGTACACATGTCCTGGTTTCTGTGATTTTCCCATTATTTTAGCCTTCTGACACATTAAAAATAACATATATTCCCAGAAGGTATCTTTTGGACAATGAAACCAAGTCACTGAAAAAGAGAGGGGCTGGGTAGGGGAAGGTAATGAAGTGCTGGCCAGTTTTCAACCATCTGAAAGCCTAACAATTCTAATGTGCCTTTATAACAAAGAATCTTATTTAGAGTGGCATATTAAATATAGTGTGTTATTTTTAGTTCCACAGTTCCTTTTAGTCAAAATTGCATTCTTTCAACTTGCACGCTATTGCTCCTATTTGTCTAGAGTGGGTTTTTTTCTGGCATTATTCAGCATGCCATTTTAATTCTCAGTGTGAATGAAATTGCTGAATATTACTTTAGCATCTATGAATACTTCCTTTAGCACACTTCTATGCTTTCTGTAATAAGCTTTGCTGGAAGCATTTGCTAGTTGTCTTAAAATGTTCAAAATATATTTCAATTAGTCAGATTTTTATCTCATACAAATGTTAACAACTTATCTTAATTGTTGACCCTACATACATTATGGCTGTTGGGCCATTGATAGTGGTCCAGTTTTGATAATTTTTTTCTCATAAGTAAACAGCTGGAAAAAATCTCTCTGAATTTGAGTATTGCAAACCAATCTGCCATGGGCGGAGAAGTTTTATAGAGCTTTGCATATATAAAATGCATATATACTTGTGCATAAAAGTTGCTTTATTTTTCGTTCCCACCTCCAAATATCAAAATGATTAAATTATGCTGAAAACAAAAGAGAAACATACATGTATGCTGATTTGCTTAAGAACTAATTTCTACACATTCAAGTGTCATTGATTTAGGTTTCTCTGCTGTTCCCACTTACCTGCAAGTAAGCTCCATTAAACTCTGTGGTTCTTATTTCTGAGGAGCAGACATGTATGGCATTGCACTATTAATCTGAAAGATTTTTTAAAATAATAATTTATAAGTTTTATATGATAATATCAGGTATAGATAAATGCATTTGCTAACAAGTATGAATGACTGAAAAGGCTGGAGTAATAAATAAAAATATATATAACTGATGTTTAGGGGAAAATTGTGAAAGAGAGATATTCCTTTGCTATAATCATTGGAGATTAGGACCATGTAGCAGAATTAAATTACACAAATTGCAGAGTAAATGCAGTGTACCATTTTGTAAAGTGCTTTACAAACTTTACAGCGCTCTATAAATAAATGTTAATACTAATACTAATAATACCACTTCAGGCTACAGAAAATGGAACTACATATGAATGCCCACTAATGCAAAACTTCCAACCTGCAAATAAAAAAATACCCATCCAGGAAAGTGCTCCTAGTACAGTTAGTTTCCCATTTTAATTTTCTGTCTGCAGGGAATTTTCAAGAGAGCATTAAAATGTGATCCTTTATCTCTAATTTGAAATGGTGCAATCAACTATTTTAATCTCAGATCTCTACCATCTCATTCCCAGCTTGTTCTTCTAGGTCATAGACCTAACTATGGAAAGCCCCACTGAGATGCCAGTGGCCAAAATAGTGAGAACAGTTCAGTACTGTGAAAACCACATGCTACATAATTTAATTCATAACAGAACTGGAGTTAGAGTTTATGAATTAAGGCCATATTTTCATTAGGATATTTCCACAGAGAATTTCATTTCCTGTTATATTAAGCCAGATACTTTGGATTACGCCTGTTTTTGCTGTGGTTAAACTTTGTCCGGAACATAGCAGTGTTTCTGCCTTAACACTAAATTGTCTAAATTCTCTTTTAATCCTGACTTGATAGACCCATTGAATTAATTAGATCTATCTATTTGGTGATTTACCATTTAACATTTAACATTTGATTGAATGGATCTACTCCAGTTGGGACTAACCAGTAGGTGGCAAGCTATGTGTTCTGCATCCTCTCAACTAGCTGTTTTCTTTCTAGAACCTATAATTGTCAAATAGCAGTGCCACTACTTCTGAGAGGTACTGATAGGAAATTGTCTGAGGAAAAGGGAGGTGGAAATATGTAGTATATAGTTTTCTTAAACTTAAGCCATATAAACACAAGTATAATGTCAACATTGCATTGACAAACTTTATATGTAAATACTACAGTGGACATTATCTGGATACTACTGGATGGACATTATCGAGCCAGTGTTTGGTATAGTGGATTGAGTAGTGGGCTTAGACTCAGAAGACATATATTCAGTATGCAGCTTGCTGGATGGCCTTCAGCAACTCTCTGTTTCTCTGTGAAAATAGTTATTTTAGGAAAAAGAAGGATTACCCCACATTTACATCCTAGGCTCTTTGGAGCAGGGTTGGTATACAGTATAACTCATTTGGTTTCATTTTATTATTTTAATAATCTTTCACTCCTTGCCGTCTACAGGTCTCAAATAGTAAAGTATCCTTTGTATACTAGCATTTCTGCCATCCCTCTGTATCATAAGGAATTATATTTTTTTAATAGGGATCTCTTCTGCCTTCTGAAACTTGCCCTATTCATACCCTGCCATCCAGCCTTTGACAGTTTGTCAGGTCAGATGTAATAGCTGACAGTTTGTCAGGTCACTCCAAAGGAAAAGATACAGTATTTTTTTTACTCGCAGATTAATAGCAATTAAACATCAAATCCGCAAATGTGTGTTCTAATACACTCTGTACCTTTTTGCTATAGGGGAAAGTAAGGAAGAACGCACATTTAGAAACTGGATGAATTCATTGGGTGTAACTCCTTATATTAATCATTTGTACAGGTAATTCTTTTACAGTATTCGTCTCAGTTTGTCCTTTTAACTGCGGTAGGATGCATTTATATTTTTCTAGCATCTATCAGAAAACATTCATTTACATCCATGGAGTTTAAGATTGTATACTTACACCAAGCCCTGAAATACACAGCTCCTACAATCAATACTGAGGGACCAACATAGCACCACCAGTGTCTATCTCTTTCCTCCAGCCCTTATGTGAATTGACAGGCGTTAAGGAACCAGTGGAAAGTTCTAACGATCTACTATGAAGAATGGGATAGGTCTACTTTCTCTCAAAGTATGGGATAGGTCTACTTTCTCTCAGGATTTTTGCCACCCTGGGCACAATCATAATTGGTGAGGTGATGGCTAGGCCATGTGAATTCATTGTTTCCCAGAAGTTGTTGCAATATTGTACAGTATTCTGGAATGCACTGTTTATTTGTAGAGAGTTGGCAATTGTGGAAGTAGTGTGCAGTTCTAGTATATTGTATATACCTTCTAGCATGACTGAAATATCTTTTGAATTACACTGTCCCAGTATAGTTCTGCCTGTCTAGTTGAGCTGGTCATTCAGATCTGCATCCAACCCTATCATTTACACCCCCCCCCCATTGTATTAGTGGCTGCACATTTTCAGAGCTAGCCTGGCAGTTGTACAGTTGCTGCTATGCAAGGGGATGTGCAATGTCTTGTGCACAACAGTGTTATCCAGTGCAACTGCACTAGTGAGGCTTTTCACTTGGTTTTAGATCAACGGTGGCAATATTCATACTGCTTACAGCATAACCCACAGAAAGGCAATATGTGGCTTGCCAGAAGTAGTTGGATTTTATATCCAGTTATCTCTTGCAACTGACTAAGCTGTTCAGGCTGATGGGTTCTCCATTGCTGGTGTAATCTATAAGATTTCATATTTCAATGATTGATGATAACACAATAATTTGGAGCAGTATTATTAATACATGAAGTGATGCTAAGTAATTAAAAAATATAGAAGAGCTAGAATTAAACATGAGAATAATTTATTGAGCACCCTATTGGTTACATCCATGGATCGATAGTCTTGTAAAGATCATTTTTCCCCACCCTTTCTCTGCACTTTGACTAGTGACCTTGCGGATGCTTTAGTAATCTTTCAGCTGTATGAAATGATCCGTGTACCAGTAGAATGGAATCATGTTAATAAACCACCATATCCTGCTCTTGGGGGGAACATGAAAAAGGTTGGTAAAAATAATCTGTATTAGAATTTACAATAACCACTTAATCATTTGCTTGAAGTATATTAATATAAATTGGATTGGTATCCTGAATTGTTATAACCTTTGCTTAAAGTATCTTATTAGGATGGGTGTGTGTGTGTGTGTAAGATCCCAACAACCTATTGGACATCTTAGGATAGAAACAAGGAAATTAGATGATCATTTGGGGAAAGCGAATGAAGCATGAAGTTGGGGGGTAGAGCCTGTAGAAAAATTATCAGCCTTAACCAAACCTAAGGTAGTGCTTTAAAGATACTTTGGAAGTTAACTCATATCAGCTCCATTCAGTATGGCCAGATATTCAGGAACCTAATCACTTAGTCCAAAATGTCTGAAAAATTACTCAAGAAAAGTGAACCATTTCACAGGTTAGTTCTAGACATGCATTATGTAGAAAACAGTTTTCCATTTTTACAGGTGAGAATTCCTGTAGAGGTCGTTGTTAGCTCAGTGGCTTGTTGTAAGACGTATATATGGGCCCCAGGAGTGGTCAGTGTTTCCATTTTGAGATTAGGCAGAGAAGGCAGTGGCAGGAGACCCTCATAGCTGGAGGCCCTGTCAATCAAATGCCAGCTACATCCCTGATACTAGTGCCCAGGACAGTGAATGTATCCGTGGGAGAAAAGATGTTAGGTCTGGACCCACTTCACACATATTCACACTGATCTGGAAAAACAGAGAGGGAAACATTCATTTTGGGCCAGGAACAAGTATGTTTTGCACCCATTCAGTACTGTTTCTTCTCCTGCCCAGTATGCAGGCATGTGCGGAAAATATATACATATGCAAATAATATTTTTAAAATTTAAGGGCAAAGGACATCTTTTCTACTCTGAGATCCATCCTTGTTTGGCAACCAGACCACAAATGGCCAGTCCAGCTAAAGCCCAGTCTGTTGGCAATCCTGCATGTTAATAGCTTGGTAGTTTCAACCATCTAAAATTATATAACATTGTGATATACAAATAGAATACATTAAAACAAACGTTAACAAAGCTTTGGACAAAGAAGCTGTTTTTATAAAGTCATTTTACGCCCCCAGCCTCCTTTCTTTTTGTCTCTATCTAGATGAATTTTTAAAAAACCCCACATACATTTGGCATTGGGAGAATAATGAAGGAAGACTGGAGAAACAGATTTTTTCTATGTTGGGTTACATCAGTGTGTGTAGTAAACAATGCAATAAATAAAGCTCATCCTATTGTAGCCATGTGTACCTACTTACAACTGGCAAGGTAAACAGCAGCTGCTGCCAGAATCACTTACTAAACAGGAATTAACAACAAAACAGAGAGAAAATAGGAAAGCAAATAAGCCTGACTCACCAACTATCTGTATTATGTTAAAGAAGCATATATCTAGAAATTTGGCGACCAAAATGGAAATCATAAGAAAAGTGGTGGCTGGATGCATTTTGGAAAAAGCCTTCAGGTCTTCTTTAGAAGGGTCAAAATGTTTTTGTTTACTTATGCAAGGCTTATCTGATCTGATTATTTCATGTCAGATGTGTATATTATTAGTTGTGGATTTTTAAAAAAATGCTGAAACATGTTGAACCACTCTTCTTTTTGTGTGTGTAGGAATTTATCCCATTTTCCCCACATTATTTCTGTCCATTACATGTTGGAATAGGAGATTTGCTGTTCTGGATCTTCAGGACAAGCAAGCATACTAGAAGCATATACTCTGAACTTCAGTAGAAGTTAGTAGCTTATAAATAATGTAAAGTTGGTTCTGCACAAAGCCAGTTACAATACTTCTTTAATTGAAAGAATGAATTAAATATATTTGATTGTCCTCCTGTCCTCCAGTTCACTGTCACAAATTATCCTTTGTCCAAAATGCTTTCCAGCCATGTAGGTGACAGTTACTAATCTGTTTGTGTACAATGCCCTTGCTATGCTTGTATTGTGGCTGATTTGTTCTTTTCAAACTGCAATTTTAGTAAAATTGTCCAAAATATATGTAGTTTCTGAATCTGAAATGTGTTTGCCATTTCTATACACATATCAATTTTAGATTGAAAACTGTAACTATGCAGTGGAACTGGGGAAGAAAAAGGCCAGATTCTCACTGGTTGGTATTGGTGGACAGGACCTGAATGAAGGCAACCCAACATTGACCTTGGCACTGGTTTGGCAGTTAATGAGAAGGTGAGGCGTTATTACAGCTCACAAAACACAATTCTTTCAGACTAAAATAGGTTCTTTATAAGTTTGCAGCTACACTGCAGATTTCATTTATAATTGCTTTCAAGGGTATTAGCCTATTTATTGGCTCATTTCCATTACTTAAGTGAGTTCAGGCCAGTATATATGCATCTCCTCCTCCTCCCCACTTATTACCCTTTCAAGGATTATTGTATTTATACCTCGCCATTCAGAAATGCTTTCAGGACAGCTCACAAATTGTTAATTTGGTAGGTCAGGTTGAGAGAGGGTGACTGAATGACCAAAGTTGAAAGCAGGTGAGCAAATAGTTTTTTTGTAGAGCTTTCGGGCTATGTGGCCATATTCTAGAAGAGTTCCTTTCCGTCAGAAAGGAACTCTTCTAGAACATGGCCACATAGCCCGAAAGCTCCACAAAAAACTATAGATGCCGGCCATGAAAGCCTTCAATTCCACACAGGTGAGCAAAGTTACCCAGTGAATTTTTTGGCTCTGTGGAGATCTGAACCTGGGTCTCCCACTTCTCAGACAAACATTAGAGCATGGCACTAGCTTAGAAAAATCATTGATATTGTTGAGGAACATGATCTCTTCCAAATGTGATTGTTTAGTGTAATCCCATGCATGTTGACTCTGTCTAAAAGGACTCATTCACTAGAAAGGATTTTAGGACTTCATCCTTACTTGCCTGTATAGAGAGTTGGCCCTAAATTTCTACCATAAATATATGCACTGCAGTGGGTTTTTTCCCCTCTGTGTTGTGAAAATTGCAAGATATAACATCTCAAAGCTCACTAGCCCTGAAGCAGGGAGGTGGAATATTTGTCTCACAAGCTAAATATGGAGGTTTGAAGTTTAGGGCCTAAAGTACTGTATGAAAAACATTTTGCTTGTGTCTTGCATCACAGTTACTTCATTTTTATGAAGATGCTTGTGTTTTTTTTAAAAATGCAAATGCTTCAAAAATAATTATAAAATATATATATATATATAGAGAGAGAGAGAGAGAGAAAGAGAGATAAAACAGTTCATAGGTTAAAACATGGAAGAACATAGTCTTTTTAAGCATAGATAGATAGATAGGGTGTCAAGAGGTACTGTAGAGCTCATTGGGAGGGCAACATAGTTTGTGGTCTATGTAAGACAAATAACACAGTGAAAGTAGTAGTACAAGAAAGGAGTAAACTGAAAGTAGAACAAATATAGTAACCCCTAAGATTAATAAGCTTTGTAATTTAGAATAGAATGGGAAGGTGGAACCATGAACTTTTAAGAGAAGTCCTTAAGTAGACTATTGGGGCTTTTATCAACTTTAAGTCAATTTACAGACATGAGCACATACTTCTTGTAAACCCAAAGAGAAAAAACTAGCTAGGATAGGTTTGCAACAGAAGATGGAATTAGGAACAGAACTAAGATTATCTCTGGTGTATTGGTCACACAGTACTTGTGTTGGATGGTTTGTTGATAGGCTTATATTTGAGTCCCTATGCTGTGCTAGTATTGTTAAGTCAAATTCAATAAAGTCCAGGCTTGTTTTTAGCTTTATGTTGAATTATCTGTGTTCCCTATTTCCAGTGCAGTTACATCCTCTACAGATTTCTTTGTCTAAAAACAGTATTTTATAATTATTTCAATATATAATATGAATACTAGGAAATTTTATGTTTCCTTCTCAGTTGCAAATACTATTTCCTTTCTATTGCAGATACACATTGAATGTACTATCAGACCTTGGAGAAGGGGAGAAAGTAAATGATGACATAATTATTAAATGGGTGAATCAAACTCTTGCAAATGCAAATAAGACCACTTCAATAAATAGCTTCAAGGTAATGAAGAGATTATTTAAAAAAAAGGGGGGGAGGAGAGAAATGGAAATGACCTTTTTAATGAGATTAGATTTATAGTAGTGCACTACATTAGTCCTCTTTTACATTCCTTACTAGATGCTTTTGTGGACTGCAAATAAAACACATCAATTTTCAAGTGTCATAAGACTCCTTGTCATTTTAAAAGAAAAATCAAATCAAATTATATGGCCATATAGATATAGAATTGTGTGTGTATAAAAGGTTATATTTGTAAAGGACCCTTGTACTTTCATCTGTATTTCTCTGTTTAAATAGAAGGAGAAAAATACTTAGTGGAAAACAGAAAGTCTTGACATATAATAGGAGAATTTAAACATAATAAACAACCTGAAACTGTTTTGGATTGTGTTCTAAGTAGACAATGTTAAATACATTTCCATTCAATTTTGAGGGGTGGGGTTTAGAACACTTTTTAAAGTACTGTATATTGCATTAAAACAAATAAACAGGGCACCATTAACAGAGGGACTGAAATCAACTGCTTCTACTACAGTTGATATGTTCCTCAGTTAAAAATACAACTACCACAGATTATAGCCAGTTTCTCTTTCATAACAATATAATCTTTTGTATAGGAAATACTTGTTATACTATAGCATGAAAAAAGCAGATAACTTTCCAATGAGAGATTAAGTTATCATTCTTAAAGAGCAATCTGAGCTCATTTAGATGTGTTGTATTATTTGTTGTTGTTCCCCACTTCAATCCACAGAGAGAGGTGGATGAGAAATAACAACAACAATATTGATTTATTTGCAGTTAACTGAAGCAAGTGTAACTGCACAATTAACTACATTTACTGATTTAGCTAGAACAGAGAGTCATCTCCAGTTGTCCTGCATGTAATTTGAGACTGAACAGTAAATTATATCACAAATCTTGGGGAGAAATTGAAATCCCAGATGTGCAGTCTTCAGTAAAAATAGTTTGACATTTGGATTCTCTCTTTGTAGCTTTATGGAATTCTTCTGACACATAGAAAAATTTAGATTTTTTTAAAAACATATTTTAAAAAATACTAAATCATGAACTGATATGATCCACAAAATGGTTTTCTGGAATACATATTTATAGAGTTGCATAAGTTTGGATTCAAGTGTACAATGTTCCTGGTAGCACTTAACATATGAACAAATCTGGAAATCATAACTGTATTCAACTGAACAGAAATAATATTCTCAATGAACAAATATAATTGCATCATTCTGTGGCACCTCCTACTGGCTGCTTGACATTATGAACTAGACTGCCCGTCTGCTGTAGCTGTTGGGAGGTGACTACAGCAGTGGTACCTGCTATTGTAAGACAGGAAGGAAGTGCATTTCAGTATCCTAAAAGCAAAATGTAAAGCTCAGGGCAAGTTCAAATTAGTATTGGATTTCCAGAATTAAACAGATTATTCCATTTATAAACAAACAGAAGAAAATCCTAATTACAGATGAAAGTCAACAAGACCAAAATGTGGAAATACAAATGCAAGAAATATATTTTCTTATATTACATATTTATGATGGAGATACTCATCTCTGACATCTGGGATGAAAGGGGAAACAAGAGAATGATAAAAGATCAGTTTTCACAAAGGATAATGTACTGGTAGAGACAATTCTCAGTGGAACACATGCAGGTTTAAGTTCATACACTATACATTCACTATACACTATACACTATGCATACGTCACTGGGATTTATATGTCCATGAAAAAAGTCAAAGGTAGAGCAAGAATATTGATTAGTGTGTTAAAGAAAAAAAGTTGTTATTCATAAAAATAGTAATAAATAATTAATGAAACATTTGAATACTTCTCCTTTCAGGACAAATCCATAAGCACTAGTTTGCCTGTACTAGATTTAATAGATGCCATTGCACCAAAAGCAGTTCGTCCAGAAATGGTCAAGAGGGAAAATCTTACTGAAACAGACAAGCTGAATAATGCTAAGTAAGTCACTATGGCACATTTTCTTCCTTTATCAAACACAAAGGCACTGATCCAGCTAAAGGTGTGTTTGACATGTTATAGTAAGTAGTACCAGGATTAGCTACTCTGTTAAATCAAAAACAGCACAGTGCTGTGGTATTCTAAAAATAAACATTTTCTAAGGCCTTCATTTTTATAGAATAGAGCCTTTAATCTCAGATTAATCAACATGTTGAACGCTATTGAAAGAGATGTTAGTTTGTTTTATCGTTAAAAAACGATAAACAATTCAGTAGCACTTTTGAGACTTAACTGGGAAGAAGAAACTTCACTTTATCTGATATAACGTCTGATGAATTGCACTGTGTCCATATCCATGAAAGTTTATGCTAGAAATTTCTTCTTCCCAGTTAGTCTCAAAGGTGCTACTGATTCCTTTATGTCTTTTCATTTTTAGCTGGCAGATATATGCCTACTCTTCCATGTCTGTCTGCCTGTATCTTAATTCGTAGTGAGTGATTTATGAAACTAATGAAATGCTCTCTTGCCTGTCAAACTCATATCACCATGTTAGGCCACCCTGCTTGTGTGAGTGAGTTGGATCATATGTGACAGGTTGAGTACACTGATTTAGTGTGTTTACAACTGCGAACATTGTGTAAATTATACCAGGCGCCTTCTTACTAACTGGAAGAAGGGCTAACAGGAAGTATACTGTGGCATAAACCAGTACACAAACTCCTTGTTAGTTTCTTCTTCCTTTTTGCTATACCCTTTTCCATCACATTAATGATACAGCACTGAATTGGGCATGCAGCAAACTACATATGAACACAGTCTTACAGTTTGTTAAAACATTGAAAAGAAGAAATCTTAACTATTTGGGTTTGCAAAGACATATTAAATGCTGCTTTCACTGCCTTGAGTCCCTATATTGGGAGAAAGCTGGGATATAAGAAAATAAAATAATTGTAATAATAAATAATACTTTCTTTAGTATAATGTCAGTATATGTTATCTGCAATAAATCACTAAGAGAGGTCCCCTAGGCATCTTCAGTACATTGCTGATACCTAGTACTGCTTTCTTCCTGGAGTATTCAATTTTATTATTATGATCAACTGATCAGTCCTGGAGTATATTTTGTCAGACTATGGAAAATAAATATCTGGCCACAGATATTCATGCATTGGTGAAATATTAGATTATTATGTTCATGAAGCTGCCCAGAAGACAGTGTGGAAACTTCCAACATATAAAATGCTGCCCCAAGTGCTAAGAGGAGCAACTCAGGATATGACACCTGGAGAGTTCTCTCCTCATTCTGTCTCTGTTACACTGATGTAATTTTATGAAGAATTATTACAGTACTTTAATTTGCTTGTTCTCCTGTTTTCTATATTTTTTCATTGAATATGTTAGACTGTGGGGAGTGCATTGTTACCTTATCTTTGTCAGTACATAGAAAATATCAGGCAATTTATTTATAAAACTGAAATTGGCATTGGCAGGATATCGCATATGAATTCTTCCAAGAATTATGATCTGGTGACAGAACACTGCTGAAACACTCTTATGTGGAAGCTACATTGCCTCCACAAAACACAGTTACACTAGAACATCTGGAGCTCCTTCCAGTGATACAGTCTGGTGCCTTCTTTGCATTTCAGGAAGTAGGTTAAGACTAACCTTTTCTATGGACCTTATCAGACGGGAGGAATTTCTCTTCATTGCGAATAGAGCCAATTGAAGCCAATTCGAATTCACGTGAATTCGCTAGTTTAGCGAATTCATGTGAATCCCTATTGCGTTTGGAATGCATTCAGAATGACTTACCATTACCCGAAAATGACCCCCCCATTGCCCAAAATTGCATGAGATGCTTTAATTTGCAGTAACATAAAACCCATGATTGCATTCAGAATGACTTCCCTTTTGCCCGAAATTGTGTGAGATACTTTAATTCACAATAACGTGAAACTCCATGATTGCATTTGGATTGCCATTAGATTATACTTCCAATTTCCAACGTCTGATAAAGTACTACGTGCATTGCAAGTATAGGCTTTTAATTTATTTAAAAATTATTGTAGAACATTTTAATGACATCTAATTGGTTTACTATGGTTTTATGCTGTATACTGCTTCAAAAATTTTATATAGGAAAGCAGTATTACCTAAACTTAATAAATAAAGGAGTGTTGTTCCAAACATTAAGTTGTTTGAAACACTGTAGATCTATGTTACACTAAATGTTTGCCACCACCTGCTTTTGTTAAGCATGATGTGTTTAGAGGAAAATATGGCTATGTTACTGTGTGGCCCCTCTGAAAAGCTGCTTCTGAATTTTGCGGGGCCTTTCAGAACTCAGTGAGATATGATGGATGACTACAGTAGTTTGGTGGGAACTGGTGAAAATGGGGTACCCTAACTTGGACACATCGTGAGAAGGCGTGACTCTCTAAAAAAGATAATAATTCTTGGTAGGGTAGAAGGCAAAAGGAAAAGCACTATAGAGGGACAGAGTAGTGGACTATGACTCTGGAGACCATGGTTTAAATCCCCACTTGAGCATAAAAACCCACTGGGTGACCTTGGGCAAGTTACACTCTCTTAGCCTCAGAGGATGGCAATGGCAAACTCCCTGTGAAGAAGCTTTCCAAGAATACCTTATGATAGGTTCGCCTCACGGTCAACATAAGTTAAAAAGGATTGCAGGTACAGACCCAATCATGTCTGTTGATGATAGGGTGACTTGGAAGTCTCACGTTCATAAGGTTGCCATAAGTCAAAGTCAATTTGATGGCAGCTGACAACAAAACTTGCCAAAGAAAAGCACTTTCCACCAAGTCAAAGCCATCACAGCTGAATATAATAATGTGTTTCAATCTCATCATTCTGGTGATGCTGGGTTAATAATATGTGTCTGTTCTTTTCTCTTTTCTGTCTTCAAGATATGCTATTTCAGTTGCTCGGAAAATTGGTGCTTGTATATATGCCCTGCCAGATGACTTGGTAGAAGTGAAGCCAAAAATGGTTATGACAGTTTTCGCATGTTTGATGGGAAAAGGACTGAACAAAATTAAATGAAGAAGAATTTTTTTAATATTCTGCCATGATAAACACAATGAATGCCTCATTGTTTACAGACTAACTACATTTATTAGCTGTAAAACAGAGAAAATGTATACATATACAAATGTGGAGATGTATAGAAAGATTATTTAAAAATAATTGTTTATATTTAAGGTTTCATCTGAAACATTTTATATTGTGTCAGTAACTTGTGAGCTAATATTACTAAGAATACCACAATAACATAGGTAAAATTACTATGTTAAATAAGACTTTAAAATAAATATGACACATGGTGTATTCTTAGTGCAAAAATGATCTGGATTAAAATGTTATTTTAGGAACAGATGTGAAATCATTTTTCTTCCTGGGTTATTAACATGTACTCCTGCACATGAAACATTTTGGAATTCTGGTACTGTTCCATTAATTGGTTTAACTGGTACATTAGTGAAGGTTTCAGTTGATTAATCTGGGAGGTGGTCTTTTATTGTTTAGGGCAAATTTCACTTTGTGGAGTTACAAGGTAAGGAAACTTGTTAACTTTTGAAACTATTTTATTTCTGGTGTACTACTGTACTTAGATAATAAAAATATTTTTAAAAGGATCACCATTTTAGCTGTAGCACACTTTGTCCCTTGGGTATGAGTATGACATGCAGGTTGTGACTTTCCCTATTGGAAAACCCTAGCAATAGTGGTGCTCCTACCATAACCTCTTGCCTCTTAACCACTGGATCTTGAACTCTGGAAAGGTAACTGATTGATAGTGATTGTCACACTGGTATTATTGCCAGAGCCTGTTACTTATTTAAAAATTTGCATTTCTAAACATGTTATATTAAAAAGCAATAAAGATAGATGGTTAGTCAAGTCTGGGGCCTCCCTATATATTTGATGTACTTTCTTGTAAATGGATTTAATTGGAATTAATTTTCTATTGCTGTTTTTTATAGGAAAGATGCATTAACATTTGATTACTGTAGGCTATTAAAAAGGCTTATATTCTGAGAGTGAATTCAGGCAATCGAGTTTATTTCGCTCAGTATGGGCTCTCTCCACCCCTCCAGGTTCTACATTTTGTTCCACTTCATTAAGGGATGCCAGATCAGCAGCTTCTCATTCTGTGAGCTTTCAGAGCCAAATCATTAGACTGCGGGATGGACACACAAAGTCACAGGCCTTATGTAATAGCTATAAAATAATGAGTACAAATGTGTGTCAGAAAATGAAATGGACAATATGGATTTCCTGCACTATATCTGAAACAAACATGGGTGTGCAAAATATAGTTGCCTGGAGAGCCTAGTCCAATATTGTTCTATGTACTATCACTATTACAGGTAAACAACATCTAGGGGAATAATACATGTATAATGCTACATACAGGGGCTTTTTAGATTGGCAGGAAAGTGTGACATGAAGTTGCCTTTTCCTTAATGTTTAGCAGCTAGACTGCAAGCCCCAGGTGTGCATTTAAAAGGTACAGGGCTGCTAGACTGAGGGGTTTGGGAACGACTTATCTGAGGTCTTTTCTGTGGCTCAGCAGCTACATGGGAAGCTGTCAGGACGCTACAAACACAGGCAGAGCAGCTACATGGGCGGCAATGAACGCGGCTTTTAGCCGCGCTTTAATTTTTGCGCAATTGCACAGGTACACACAATACAGCACATTATCATTACCTGCTGGGAACTGCACAATTGCGCAATTGTGCAATTGCGCAATTCGCAGCCGGCAAGGAAAAAAATTTAAAAGTTCAGCGGTTTTTCACTGCGGTTCCTCTGCCTTTTTAACTGTGCCGTTGCACTGGTGCAGCATGAATGAACTCCCTTATTTTGTGAATGAATTGAGATGTTATCCACAGTAGAATAACAGTAACGGCATCCCAGAGTCCTTACTGCGCATGTCTAGGGTTCCGATTAGGGGTGGAGCTAGGGTTTGGGAGCATTAAAAAACTGCGCGGTTAAACCCCAGCTTTTACACCTGCAGGGCATTGAGCGTTTTAATTAGAAGTTAACTCCACACCACACATGCTCCCAACCCACGATCCCTTATAATCCACATCTCTATCGCTGCCTTTAAATGGGCGCCTTAAAGAGACAGAGCCCCATTTAACTGCGCAACTACACCTTAGCCTTTAGATGCACTAGCGCTATAGCGCTCTTTTTAAAAAAGGAGTGGGGAAAACCAGCACCTTTTAAAAGGCGCTTCTTCTCCCTTAAAGAGCCAAAATAGTGTTTTCATGGCACACTTTCCCTTTTTCTCATCTAAAGGCTGGGCTTTCATGCAGCCTTCATCACACCTCTTTTTGCCAATCTAAAATGGGCCACTGATTCTTCCTTATCCAAAATGCTTGAGACCAAAAGTATTTTAGATTTTTTTTTTGGATTTTGGAATATTTGCATATACATAATGATATTTCTTGGATATATCATTATTTATATGCAAATATATGTCCATGTACATGGGACTGAAGTCTAAACATTAAATTCATTTGTTTCATACACACCTTATAAACATAGCCTGAAGGTGATTTAATACACAATATTTTTAATAATTTTGTGCATGAAACAAAAATTTGTGAATACTGAACCATCGGAAAGCAAAGGTGTCACTATTTCAGCCATCCATGTGGACAATTTTGAAGTATTTTGGATTTCAGAATTCCAGACTCAACCTGTAGTAATACATCCATAATCTTAGTGTGCCCAAAGACCTGTGCATCAGATTTCACCTGCAAACAGTTTTCAAGTTCACAAAGGACTTCTAAGCACCTTGGTATACTGAAAGCCCACTTATTGCTACACATACTTACATGCTTCTTACATCTGCTCAGACCCACGAGGCAGGAGGATGTGCAGCAGGCAATTCTCAGACTACATGCCCATTCAAGGAGGTGAAAAATCAAACCTATGAGCCAAGATTAGAACCCAAGAACAATTACCTGGAAGATAGAGCTAAATCAAAATGACTGAACACTACTTTTCAGTAGAACTCCATGCCTTCCTATGTCATCATTGCCTTCTGTATTGGATAAACAAGACAGTGTATACACAAGAGGCTAAATGGACACAAATCCAAAAACTGATTGCAGAGCATTTCAGCCATCCTGGACATACAGTTTCTGACTTACAAGTAGCCGCTCTTGAACAACAACAAACAAACAAAGGAAAAATGGAAAGAGATACAGCTGAAATAAGACATATTCACAAATTAGAATCTAATTAGCAGAGGTTATGTCTGCACGAGTAGGTGGTTTCTCAGGTAAAAACAACACAGAAACGTAAGTGTTGTTTTTGCTTGTGCATGGAACAAAATAATTTCCCACAAGCTGAGCACAAGGGAACTGACAATAAGTAGATTCCTTGTTTTCTCACCTCAAATTGAGAACTAGTCTTACAGACCAGTATCACCTTACACAGCTCTTTGAAGGTCTATGGCCAGTGTCACAAATTGCATCTTTCTGTATTACATTGTCCTAGCCCTGCAATTATGTAACTGCTAATATACCCTGAGGTTCATATTAACTGCATCTGAAGAAATGGGTTGAGATCCATAAATAAATAAAGCAGTCTTAAAAGTACTGCTAGATTCCCTCCTTTCCCCCTCCATTTTATGCTGCAACAGACTAAAACAGCTATCTTTTGAAATTTCAGCTTTGTATGAACAAGCCTTATTTCATGTTTTGCTATGTTTATAGAATGACAGCAGAATGTTTATAGCAGACTTCAGACATCATCTCCTCCCCCAATGGACTTTGTGCCATTTTATATAAGGGACACCATTTTACTATCCATTGCATTTAATGGGACTTGAACACCCACAGATGTTGATATCCATGGAGGGGGGGGGGTCCTAGAACCAATCTCCAGTGGATACTAAGGGCCCACTATACACAATTAAAGTACTAATGGTACTTTTACAATTAAAGTACTAATGGTATAGCTGTCATGTCTTGACCTTCTGGAGTTTATCACATGGGAGGAATTTTTCTCAATTTCAAAAGAAATGGAAGTGAGACCAGTTCGGAATTGAGTAAATTTGCTAGTTTAGCGAATTTACAATTGTGTTTTGACACTGCATTGCGTTCAGAACTGCCTGAAATTGCCTCCTAGTGTCCGAAATTGCGTGTGATAATTTCTCACGCAATCATGCGAAACCCCATGATTGTGTTTGGAAGGACTTCCCTTTGCCCAAAAATGTGTGTGATCAGCTTTCACTCAATCACACGAAACCCCATGATTGCATTCAGATTGCCATTGGATTATAGTTCCAATTCCCTTCGTGTGATAAACTCCTCTGTAGGCTAAACTCAACTCCCTTGTAAGGCATGGCTTCCGGACCTTTCACTATTTTGGTCACCTTCTTCTCGACATGTTCCAGCTTCTCAATATCCTCCTTGAATTGCAGTGCCCAGAACCAGGCAGAGTATTAACTGCCCTGGCTCCTAGCTAGGGAATCCTGGGAGCTGTAGTCTATTGTGGCACCAGAGCACTCTCTGACAGAGAACGCTAAATGGACCAAAGATCACTTGTGTGACTAGTTTGCCTCTATAATGACAAAGGTTTGTGTCAATGACAATGCGGGGAAGTAGAATAGGGTGTGCAAAAAGTAAATACACACAGACAAAAAATGGCCAGTGAGGAGGGTGAAAGGGGCATCAGTTTTATGTGCTTGTGTATACACTTGCCCCTCCACATTTGCAGCTTTGACATTTGCAGATTTTGTTATTCATGGATTTTATCAATACATTATCTCTAGGAATATCTAGGTCCTCCAGTGCATTTCACTGAAGAACCTAGAGATTCCTAGAGATAACACTTCACTAGGCTCCTCCAGTGCAGTTCTGTGGTCAGTGTCTGGGGAATGTACTACCGATAAAACAAATGATAGCACTTGGCCATAGGGAAACTATACTTGCTCATTGGGGAATACTTGCCCATAGGGAATCATTGGAAAACACTTGCCCATAAGGAAACCATACTTGCCCATAAGGAAACCATACATGCCCATAGGGAATCATTGCAGAATACTTGCCCATAGAGAAACCATACATGCCAAAAGGACATCACTGGAGAACACTTGCCCATAGGAAATCACTGCAGAATACTTGCCCATAGGGAAACCATACTTGCCCATAGGGTATCATTGGGGAATACTTGCTACAGGCTAGTATTTTCCAATCATAGAATCGTAGAGTTGGAAGAGACCACAAGGGCCATCTAGTCCAACCCCCTTCAGCCATGCAGGAACTCTCGTTCAAAGCATCCCCGACAGATGGCCATCCAGCCTCTGCTTAAAGACCTCTAAGGAAGGAGACTCCACTACACTCCGAAGGAGTGTGTTCCACTGTCGAACAGCCCTTGCTGTCAGGAAGTTCCTCCTAAAGTAGAGCTGGAATCTCTTTTCCTGGAGCTTGCATCCATTGTTCCGAGTCCTGTTCTCTGGAGCAGCAGAAAACAAGCTTGCTCCCTCCTCAATATGGCATCCCTTCAAATATTTAAACAGGGCTTTCATATCACCTCTTAACCTTCTCTTCTCCAGGCTAAACATCCCCAGCTCTCTTAGTCGTTCCTCGTACGGCATGGTTTCAAGGAACGACTAAGGGAGATGGGGATGTTTAGCCTGGAGAAGAGAATAATTCCTTATGGGCAAGTATGGCCATGATTCTCTATGGGCAAGTATGGTTTCTCTACTATGGGCAAGGATTGTCATTTGTTTTAGCACCTCCCAAGGTCTGGCCAAACTCCACAGGGCCTGTCCTGGATTAAGAAGCTGAGCCCTCCCTCCAGTCCATTCGTCTTGGTCCAGGCCTCAGAGGGAGAGAAGAACTGATGGACCTAATCCCCCACCACCTTTCCCTTCTCCTTTTGTGTTGTGTCTTTTTGGATTGTAAGCCTGAGGGCAAGGAACCATCTAGTTGAAATGATTGTAAGCTGCTCTGATAGTGTTTAAAGCTGAAGAGCGGGGTATAAATAAATAAATATTATTATTATTATTAAAAACAACAACAACACAAAAACATGTTTTTTTAAAATATTTGTGGTTTCCTCACATTTCCCCACATTTCATGGGGGGGGGGGGTCTTCATCCTGTGCCCTTAAGCCCTCTCCTGTGTTAAAACCCCCCAACCTCACCCTATGCTGAGGTTGAGCTCCTTTTTTAAATTCTTAATTTTTAAAAATATGAATTAAATTTAAAAATATACATTTAATTAAAATTTAAATTTAAAAAATTATTTTAAAAAATTAAATTTAATTGAAATTATTAAATTAAAATTAATTTTAATATTTTTACCAATTTTTTTTTAAAAAAATGTAATTTCTCCAGAAATGCCCCAGAAATGGAAGGGCTGTTGAGGAGGAGGAGCCCCTTGGGCCTAGTCAGCCAGAGAGCGCCTCCCTCCCTGGCGCTCTGAGGGAAGTAGGCCACGCCCCCTTCTCCTTCTCCTCCGGCGGGGACCCAAAGCTTATGATTATTATTCCTACGCAGAAGAGAATAACGGCGCAGAGGGAGAGAGAGAGAGACCTCTTGTGCGCATGCGCCTAGGCCTCGGTCCTGCTAACTGTCTGTCAGGCGCCGCTGGCGTCGTCGTCGTCGCCTTTCTCTCTCTGCTTCCCGATGGGCCTCAGGAGCCACCATGGCCGCCCTTTACCAGAGCGCGGACCCCTCGTCGGCCTCAGCCTCCCCCAACAAGCTCCTGGCCCTGAAGGACGTCCGGCAGGTGAAGGAGGAGACCACCCTCGACGAGAAGCTCTTCCTCCTCGCCTGCGACAAAGGTAGGGAAACAGGGAGGCCTTCCTTCCTCCTCCTCCTCAGCCCCCTTCACCTCCATTGCGTTATCCACAGTGGAGACAGGCTGATCTATTTTAAGGGGCTGTCATGCTGGGGAATCCTGGGAATTGTAGTTTGTTGCCCATAGGGAGTCATTGGGGGATACCTGCCCATAGGGAAACATTGGGGAATATGTGCCCATAGGGAATCATTGGGGAATACTTGCCCATAGGGACTTTATTATTATTATTCTTTATTTATAAATAAATAAAAATCAAATAAAATCAAGAATATGTAAAAAGCCTGCCTATGACGTACAGTCTAGAGATTAAAACAACAAGTTAAAAACATCATAAGAAACAGGTTAAAACAACAGAGATCAAATATTAAATCAAGCGTCAAAACAACCAGGTCACAGTCATAAACTTCCTGGGAACACTTCCCTAAACAATATGGTCTTTAACTCGGTTTTAAAACTGGTTAGAGATGTGTTGAACCATGCTTGTAAGGGGAGGAGGTTCCAGGAGTGAGGGGCAGCAAGCGAGAAGGGACGTATCCGGGATGGGGCAGTGGAAATCCTGGGCTGGGACAGGAAACCTTGGCTACTAGAACGGAGGGAACGGGTGGGAATGTAGGGGGAAAGAAGTAGTTCAGAGAGATAGGGAGGGGCCAGTCCATGCAGGGCTTTGAAAGTGAGCAGGAGAAGCTTGTACTGAGTGTGAAAGGGAAAGGGGAGCCAGTGAAGGGATGACAATAGGGGGAAACATGGTCGTACTGGCGAGCGAGCGAGATGATGCGAGCAGCTGAGTGCTGAACAGAAATTGATGGGTGGAGGTGAGAAAGAGGAAGCCCTGCCAAGAGAAGGTTATAGTCATTTAATCGTGAGACCACTAGGGCATGGACCAAAGTCTTTGCAGTAGAAGCCGAGAGATATGGACAGATTTTGGAAATATTATAGAGAAAAAATCTACAGACCTTGGCTGTGGCCTGGATCTGAGGGATAAATGACAGAGAGGAGTCAAAGATGAAACCAAGACTGCGGGCTTCCTGAACCGGCTGAATAGAGATATTGTCAAGAGAAATAGAAAAAGAATATTGAAGGGTAGGCTTAGGAGGGAAAACTAGAAGCTTCGTCTTGGACATGTTGAGCTTCAAGCGCCGATGGCGCATCTAGTGGGAGATTGCTGTCAGGCAAGATGAGACTTGCTGCTCAAGCCTTGGAGAAAGGTCCGGGGTGGAAAGATACAGCTGAGTATCAATCGGCGTACAAATGATAAGAAAAACCAAAAGAACTGATAAGTTTACTGAGAGACAGTGTGTATAAAGAGAACAAGAGGGGACCCAAAACAGAACCCTGAGGAACTCCAACAGATAGGGGAACAGAGGATGAAGTCTGGCCACCCGAGACCATTGCAAAAGATTGATCTGACAGGTAAAATTTAAACCAATCAAGAATGGAGCCTAAGAAGCCAAGGTCAGAAAGTAAGTCAACTAAGAGACAATGGTCCACAGTGTCAAAGGCCGAGGACAGATCAAGAAGGACAAGGATAGAGTAAAGGCCATTTGCTTTGGCCCGCAGGAGATCATTTGAGACCTTAGTGAGGGCTGTCTCTGTGGAGTGCCGTGGGCGGAAACCAGACTGGAAAGGGTCCAAAATGGAGTTGTTTTCGAGAAACTCAAGACAGCGAGAGTAGACAACTCATTCCAAAACCTTAGAAAGAAAAGGAAAAAGAGAGATCGGGCGATAGCTAGACAGGGAAGAAGGGTCGAGAGAAGGAATCATTGGGGAATACTTGCTCGTAGGGAATCAATGGGGAATATATGCCCATAGGGAATCATTGCCTAGAATACTGTGTCCAGTTCTGGACATGACAATTCAAAAAGAATGTTGACAAGTCGGAGCATGTCCGGAGGAGGGCGACTGAAATGGTGAAGGGTCTAGAAACAGCGCGTTATGAGTAGAGACATAGGGAGCTGGGTATGTTTAGGCTGGAGAAGAGAAGGTTAAGAGGTGACATGATAGCCATGTTTAAATATTTGAAAGGATGTCATATGGTAGGGTTGCCTTAGGCAAGGTTGTGTGAAGGCACACAACAACAACCATATAGAAGAAGGATCCAGTTTTTTTTTCTGCTGTTCCAGAGATTAAGACATGGAGCAACAGATTATAACTACAGGAAAAGAGATTTCACCACAACATTAGGAGGAACCTCCTTACAGTAAGAACTGTTTGACAGTGGAATATGCTGCCTTGAAGGATGATGAAGTCTTCTTCTTTGGAGGTTTTTAAAGAGAGGCTGGATGGCCATCTGTCAGGGGTGCTTCAATGGTGTTTTCCTGCATGGGAAGGGGTTGGACTGGATGGCCCTTGGGGTCTTTTCCAACTCTATCATTCTATAAGTACTCCGTTATTTTGTTTTATAACAGTCTGCATAAAAACACAGATAAAATCACAACACACGCAGACACACTTCTAAAATTGCAAGTCATGAATTACCATCTCAAAAACTAATATTCTACATGGAAAATGACTGATGAGAAAATTGCACTATTTTGCATGCAGAGAGATTGATGGAAGAGTATATTTGGTACTCCTGAGGCTCTTTGGTTGTCTTTGTATGCTGATGAAGATTGAAGTTTGTTAAGAGAAACCCAAATGACACTAACTAATCTTGTGCAGTGCCCGAAGTTTTCAGTGGCTTCATTCCCACTACAGAATGAACTGGGTTTTTAGTTGAATTGATGAACTGCTTTAGTGCCGAATAGGCATTCACACTATTCAAGCAGTGATTGAATCTTACCTGTTTCAATTTAATCCATTTTGCATTCACATTAATCAATGAATCGATTCAACACGGACTTGCCTGTAAGAAGAGCCCCCCTTCCTCAATCCTCCATCATCTTGAGGGAGAGAGAGAAGGCAGTGTCCTCCATGCAGCCTTACCTGTAAGTAGAGCCCTCCTTCCTCAATCCTCCATCATCTTGAGGAAGAGAGAGAAGACCTCAATTAAGATGAACAGCCCTCCCTCCAGTCCATCTGCCTTGGTCCAGTCCTCCGAGCGAGAAACGAAACGGTGGACCTGATCCCCTTCCCCTCCACCATTCCCTTCTCTTTGTGTGTCATGTCTTTTTAGATTGTAAGCCTGAGGGCAGGGAACCATCTGATTAAGATTGTATGTACAGTGCTGTGCAGATTTACAGCACTATTTAAATAAAGCTTAATAATAATGATGATGATAATAATGATAATAATAATAATGTCACAGGGCTGACTGTGCTACAGGGAACCCGTTCAGATCTGCAGCTCATTCATGCTAGCGTTGAATCAATTCATTGCAAAAAACGCAGGTAATTCAGCAGATCCAAAAGAAGCACCTTAAATGGGTTTAGCTCTGGGGATCCCTTCACAAACTGGGCCAGGGAATCAGCGCAAGTGCATACAAGGGCCATTTAAAGCGGTTCAGATCTGCTTGCAAACTGGTTCATTTTGTAGTGAGTTTATTACATACTGGAAATAAGGGCAGGGTTGATAATATTTCATTCCTTTACTTCTGTTTTATTGGGAATTTAAAATCTGCTACCCCCTGAGTGCTCACCCAAGGATTCCAGGCTGGGGATTTTAGTTGTGCAGGCAGTCCTATTATAATGTGGGGACTTAAACTTTTAACTGTTATTCCACATGCATCCCAATACATATATGTAAAAAAAGGAGAAGAGGATGGAAAGACAAAAAAGTACTTTGTCTGAAGTACTTTTATGCCATTAATGGGATATGGAGATGGTAAATATGCAAAGGGTTAACAAAATAGCGGGGGGGAAATTCAATATATGAACATCTTTTGCTATCAGTATGTAGAAAGATCTTGTAGCACCTTTGGGACTAACTAAAGAAAGAAGTTAGTATGTAGAGAGATCTTATTCTTGTAGCACCTTTGAGATGCATTTCCTCAGATGCATGAGGAAGTAGACTTAAATCTACGAAAGCTCACACTGCCAAATTCTTTCTTTAGTTAGTCTTGAAGTTACTACAAGGTCTCTCTACATAATGATTTTACAGACTAACACGCTATATCTTTGAATCTTTTGCTATGTTTGTGTACTTATGGCAAAATGATGAAATAAAATAAAGATAATTTAAAATCATTTAAATCATTTTTGCCATAATTATGTAAACATAACATTTTTTTTAAAAAAAATTAAACCAGCAGGTACAGTTAGCCTGCACTGCACTGGGAATTGGTGAGAGGAGGGGAAAAAATCAGGCCCCTTCATGGCATTGACTCTGTAATGCTGGAACTGAACTGGGATTTTCAAAGCAGTGAAGTTTAGTGAAAGTAGAGAGGTGTGATAAGAAACATTTTCAAAGCATTATGTTCCTGTTTTCTTTCATAAAGTAATTGCTCCAAGACATTAGGCTGGTATGATAATGTCCTAAACAGATAACCTGAATTTGTTTTTGTATTATTGGTGTAGGTGATTATTACATGGTGAAGAAACTTTTGGAAGAAAATAGTGCCGGTGAAATGAATATAAATTGTGTGGATGTCCTTGGAAGAAATGCTGTTACAATAACTATTGAAAATGAGAATCTAGACATACTACAGCTTCTCCTAGATTATGGTTGCCAGGTACTGTAACCCCCCCCCCCTAAGTTCTCTTAGAACAAAAAAGGACTTCTTTCTTTTTAAATTTTAAAAAGTATATTTTCTCCAATAATATGCAGTTCATTGTTATCCCTTTCATATTTTTTAGTCTACAGATGCACTCTTGGTGGCCATTGACTCAGAAGTTGTGGGGGCTGTGGATATACTACTTAATCATCGACCAAAACGTTCCAGTAGACCAACAATAGTTGTTAGTATTGCTTTAATTTAAATTTACAGATACAGTAGCCAAATCTGTGTATTAACCATGTATAGGATTTTGGGTTAATCTCAGAAATTCTGAAGGGCAAATTGAAGACAATTTTGATTATATGACTGGGCAGACTTTTTTCTCCTGTATTCTTGAAGCAAGGTTTTGTGAATTATGGCCCTCCACATGTTGTCAAACTGCACTTCCCAGCGTTGTTCACCATGGATTATGCTGGCTAGGGCAGATGGGAACTGTAGTAGTCCACAATATCTGAAGAACCACATTTTACTCACTCCTGATGTAAATAATAAGGGTTCTAAAATATTGGTATGCTATAGGCTTGGATACATAGACCCGACAGAGTAAACCAACAGTGGCCTGGATGCATTTATTATAAGGAGAATTGCACTTATTCTTGTTTCTTGCTAATTCTCAACATCTTTCTATTAGATTTCAAATTA
Organism: Urosaurus nigricauda; assembly: GCA_034509955.1. Lineage (NCBI taxonomy): Eukaryota > Metazoa > Chordata > Lepidosauria > Squamata > Phrynosomatidae > Urosaurus > Urosaurus nigricauda. Next base: position 242,537,847 of record JAOEGL010000003.1, read on the forward strand.
AACTTTAGAGAGTAATCAGATGTTTCAATCTAAATGACCACTTGTAGATTGATAGTCAGATTATGTTTATATTTTTGTATCATTTTGAGTACTGTTGCTTGGAAAGAGCTTTGTGTAGTTTTGCGTGCATGAATATGCACTTGGATTATTGGGACTGAAAAGGCATAAACTATTATGTTTGGGATTGACCCTTTCTAAATTAGCTGTAAGGCCCTTACAATACAAAGGGATGACCTATGGACACATGAGTCTCTTATCTGCTTTCCATGTGGCCACCAACCCAGGACAACTGCCCAATTTTCTAGAAAAACTAGTTGATTGTTTATCAGGTCGGTAGTTGAGAGAGAAGAGCCTGCATGATGTAGTGATTTGACTATTGGACTAGGACAATGGGAGACCAGGGTTCAAATCCCTACTCAGCCAAAGAAAACTACTGGTAGTCTTGAAAAAGTCACACTTTCTTGGCCTGATAGGAAGGCAAGGGCAATTCCCCCTCCCCCCCCCGAAAAAAACCCCAAATGCTGGCAAGAAAATCCCATTATAGGTTCACCTAAGGGTCTCTAAAAGTCAGAAATTACTTGAAGGCACAGAATAAGTAGTTGGTAAAAGATGTCTTAGTGATCCTATTAGTGACACTAAGTTGCAGCCTTGATTATCTCCTCCAGCCCCCCCCCCTCCAGTTAATACCATGATTCCTGTTTCCTTGCTGCTAATAGCAGTGGACAGATGGCAGGTTCAGTTGGGATTGTTGGGATATCATTGGAAATAGTTAATAATAATAATAATAATAATAATAATTTATTTATAGCCCGCTCCTCAGAGGAGCAGAGCTATGGATCAAAACAGAGGGAGGGCTTTTAACTTTGCCTCTCCCCAGTTATCCTGATACAGAGATGGTTGTTTCTCCACTGCCAACAACAATGGGGAGAGAGCAATTTGGGTATAATCTAAAGCAGTACTTCTTTTTAAAAAGGTAAAGATATTCCCCATTGACTAGGTTGTCAAGTTTGTCCAACAATAGGGGGTGGTGCTGATCTCTTTTACTAAGCCAAAGAGCCATGTGGCCAGCATGATTGCACAGAACACTGTTTACCTTCCTGCCAGAGTGGTACTTGGTTATCTTCTTCAATTTGCATGCTTTTGAACTGCTATGTTGGCAGGGACTAGTGATGGGAGCTCACCCCATCATGCCGGCCCCAGGCTTAGAACTGCCAACCTGCTGATCTTGCAATCAACAGAGTCAGCAGCTTAACCAATTGAGCCACTTCTTTAAACTGCTGGATTTTCTCCCCACTGTGCAAGGGTCCAGCACTATATTTGTGGCCTCTGGCTAAAATTGTTTCTTTCTTTCCTGGAAACTCTCCAGAGACCAGCAGTTATGGCTTGGGAACCAGTACTGGTTCATGGACCAGCACTTTGAGTAGCACTGTTTTAAATTATTCTTTGAAATTATTCCCTGATTTCAAAAACATTTGGGAGTGGCAAGTAGTTAAGATGCTGATTTTGTTGATTGCAAGATCGGCAGGTTGGCAATTCGAGGCCTGGGTGCCGCATGATGGGGTGAGCGCCCATCACTAGTCCCAGCTTCTGCCAACCTAGCAGTTTGAAAGCATGCAAATGCAAGTAGATAAATAAGTACCCCTCTGGTGGGAAGGTAAACAGAGCTCTGTGCAGCTGTGCAGGCCACATGATCACAGAGCAGTCTCTGACAATGCTGGCTCTTCAGCTTGGTAACGGAGATGAGCACTGCCCCCTATGGCTGGACAGGACTTGACAGCCTTGTCAACAGGGAATACCTTTACTTTTACCTTTTTAAACCTTCACATTCCTGTAATCTGGAAGGGAAGAATATGAATGTCTGCTTCTTTGGCTTGTATACCATGTATGTATATATGCATGCCTATGTGGCCCCAATTGTTTGTTACCATAGATGACTTTATTTATTGAGATGAAGAGCATCATATTTAAAGGATAACCAGACACATAACAGACCTTGGCTTTTTCAGTGTCTTTCACTAAGAGGAATATTTTTTAAATGGCATTGTGGAACCAAATTTATTTGTTGCATTATATTTCTCAGCAAACACATTCAGTTAAGAGATTTTTGAATGTAAAAATATGACACCTTCAGAAGTAGAATGTTTATGGTTTCATATTAAAGTTTTAGGATTGGATTTCTGAATTAATAATTAATAAAGTTTAATTTATTTTTTCAAATGTATCTTTTTCTGTTGTAGAAATTAATGGAACGTATTCAAAATCCAGAATATTCAACAACCATGGATGTGGCACCAGTTATTTTAGCTGCTCACCGTAATAACTATGAAATCCTTACTATGCTGTTAAAGCAGGACGTGTCATTACCCAAACCTCATGCTGTGGGCTGTGAATGCACACTGTGTACAGCCAAGAACAAAAAAGATAGCTTACGGCATTCCAGGTTACTGTAATTAGCTCTTTATTCATGCATAAAGTTTCATCCCTAATTCTTAGTAGCACTTCAAAGCAACATAGGATAGATATTTAGGCCACCAATTAAATAGACAGAGATAAACTGCTGATATACAGATGGATAGATAGACTTATGGAAATATTTTTGTGTATAGGATTTATACCTTCGAATTATAATAATATATACGCAGCCAAAATGTATTTACATGTACATAGTTTCATGTACAGTAGTTAAAGTGAAAATTTGGTAAGTTGTAATGTTTTTAAAAAAAATGTTTAAAAGATAATTTTAAAAATTAATTATAAATTAAAAATATAAAAAACCCTGAGGCCTTTTCCCTCCCACTTATCTTGCCCCACTTGCACCATCTCTTTCACTGAGCTCCTGCATTTTAAAGGGACAGAGGAAAATGCCCATTTCTGCCAAAAGGCAGATGTTTGGAGAGCAATGGTGTCACCCCCCCCCCCCCCCATAGTATCACCTGGACCTCTCTAATGACACCCTTACTAAGCAGTATCCTAAAAGCTTGTCAGAGTGCAATCCTATATTATCTAATCAGAAGTAAATCTTATTGGCTGCAGTGATGCTTACTCCCAGGTAAAGGAATACAGGATTGCAGTCTTACATGGCAGGGAACCAATTACCCAAGGATGTTCTTATTGGGAATCTAACATAATATGATTGCAAATGGTAGCTAGCATAACAATTGAACTTTTCTTGTTTTATTGCATGGGATGTGTTTCTATAGTTATTACACTTGCAGTTTAGAGGTTTGGCTTCCTATATAATAGGCATTCACTACAGTTTTTCTATTAATACCCATGTATGTATTCTTTAGAAATTATTGATGCTTAGCACCTTCATTGAACTCAGTTGTTAGTTGCATAGCTTCCTGAAATGCCAATGTAACAGTTTAATTTGTGACTTATGTTGGTGAGTACACTCCTGTCTTAAACACTAATTTGTAGGGACCATAAATCTTAGGACCAGTTTATCAATATTTTTTTCTTCAGGCTAGAGCTAAAACCCCTGTCAGCAATTTGGTACCACATATAAAATCATAGAATTAGAAGGGACCAAAAAGGCCATCCAGTCCACTCCCAATGCCATGCAGGAATAAATAACTGAAGCAATCCTGGAACATGGCCATCCACACAATGTTTAAAATCCCTCAAAGGAGAGTCTGCCATATGCTTCCACTGTTATATGTCTTTTATCTTAGTGAAAGTGATATTAAATGTAGATATGTATATATCAGATTTGTAAAAATTAGGCAAATGACAAGGAAACACAGAGCTTTAAAGCACTTATATAAAATAAAACTGGTTTTTTTAAAGATGCGTTCTCCAACATTTTCTTTATAGATTCCGTCTTGATATTTATCGATGTTTGGCCAGTCCTGCCTTGATAATGTTGACAGAAGAAGATCCAATTCTGAGAGCCTTCGAACTTAGTGCAGACTTAAGAGAACTAAGTCTTGTAGAAGTTGAATTCAGGTACAGATAAAAAGCTGAGCTTGCTTTATTCTTTCTTTTTCTACATATAATTGAATTCATGCATGTCAACATCATGCATGCTTCAACAAAACCCAAATTTTTAGTGTAGATAGAATAAACACCAATTGGAAAGGCTCAGTGAAGACTATTTAATCTTCATTGGCAGCTGTCAGCTTCCATGTCAGTAGGATGGTAAATTTGTTTCAGGTTGTAGTTTGATCTATCCAAGGTGCTGAACCCTTGTTGTTAACTGCTGTCAAGTCAACTTTGACTTATGATGGCTGCGTGAAGGAGAGAACTCCAAGTATATCTTAAATTGTTGGTGTTTTTCTCTTCAGTTTTCTTATCTTCTTTCTCAAATTCTAAATGACTTAAAGACTCACAACAACAACAAAATCCTGCTTTGCATATGATGTGTTCAGCATACAAGTAAACTAGATAGGATGTTAAAATGCAGCCTTGCATGACTCCCCTGCCAATTGGAAACCATTTTGTTTCTCTGTATTTTGTCCTGACAGTAGCCTTTTGTCCTGAGATTAAGTTATGTATCAGAATAATAAAGTGCTCAAGCACACCCATTTCTCTATTAATGTTCCATAGTTTTTCATGGTCTACACTAAGGCTTTACTATAATCTATAAAGCACAGGCTGATTTTTCACCTGAAATTCTTTGGTGTACTCCATTATCGAATGTGTTTACAATATTATGACTAGTGCTTCTTCTCCTGAACTGTAACCACCCACCAAATAGTTTTAATGACTGGGATAGCTCCTTTACAGTTTGGTCTACAAGCTTGGAATGGAATCACCATTGTCCTGACATGGAAACCACCAACCTCCACTGGTTTTAAATTAAGAATATAGAACTTAAAATTAGAATTTATCTCAGAGATCCCTGATAGTTGAGTTGATTATGGCAGAATCTGCAGTTGTAGATGTAATCTATTCAGTTGTAAGACCCATGAGCTCTGAGGTCCATATTTACTTTCTAGTAGAAATCAATGGAAGTGAAAACATTCCTGAGTTTAAGCTATACCTTCCTTCCATCTTAATGGTTTGTGCAGTAAGTACCAATGTCAGTATCTGAAACTAAAAATTCATTTAATTTTCGATTGTCCAATTTGCATCTGGACTACATGATACACTAACCATGTAGGTGACTTCCTCTTTTTAAATTACAAAGAAATTTGTGTGGTTCTGATTTGCGTTGGGAGAGATTTAAGAAAAATGGTAAGGTATGGGGAAGCTGAAACTCCCTTACTTGACTGCTGTGTTTCTGACCTGGATTGGGCCCATCTGTGCTACATCTGAGTTAAACACAGAGTGTCTCCTGCACTATACCATATGTTCACCATATTGTGTAGCTTGACTCTGTATATCCAGGATTTTAGACTGTTAGATTGTATAAAGGAAATATTTAGCAGCAAACCAATATATTGGAATGTTTAGAATAGTCAAATCAATAGTCAAATCATCATTGAAGACATACATGGATTACACAGTGGGAAATAAATTCAAAATCAGTTTTAAATAGTTTATTTAAATAGCTTTGGTTTTTAACTCGGTGCAATCTGGTATTTGCTCCTGGTCCTGGAGGTATCTTTGTGCTTTTATGCTGAAGTTGGGTATCAAAAATATATTAGTATCTGCCACTTTCTGTATTTCCTAGAAATGATTATGAAGAGCTAGCCCAGCAGTGTAAAACCTTTGCTAAAGATCTTCTTGCACAGGCACGGAACTCCAGGGAACTTGAAGTTATTCTGAACCATACAGCAAGTGATGAGCACGTGGATAAAAGAGGACTGTTAGAAGAAAGAATGAATTTGAGTCGTTTAAAGCTTGCTATTAAGTATAATCAAAAGGAGGTATGTCTTTTCCATTGATTTATTACAGAAATGAACCAAAATGAGTGTCAGTGTTTCTGCGGATTGATAATATGCAATGTACTGCAGTTGTTGTACTCAAATTACATTGATTAAATGAAGAATAAAATATTGTGCAAGTCTAAAGGAAAGATAATTTTTTATCATAAGAGTTCCTTACTTGATCACTTCCAAAAAAATCCCCCCCCCCCCCCCAGCATTCTAAATATTTTGTTTGATGTACTTTTCATATCCTCAGTCATCAGACTTGGTGGTGGATTCTTATTTTATAATACTGGAAGAATAGCCACAAAAGTTTGCCAGATGATAGTCCTGGCCATATTCTGGTTTCCTAAATATCTCTGGGAACAGAATTCTTCATTTATGTAGGCGGTCTGCCTTTCAGGTGCTGTTGTGAATGCAGAATACCATGTGAAATTACTCAGATATTATGCTAAGGGGAAACCATTGATAATATTATATTTAAGCTTTATTAATTTTCATTTAATTGCTCTACTGCTAGCAAAAACATAAAATAATAATCACTTAAGTGAACTTAGGAGTTTCAGATAACATGTAAATTTCTATTAGCACCCCAGTTCTACAGTCAGAATGTGAGTTTTATTTAAATGTATCTTTCATATTACTTCTCATTGTAAGCTAACTATTTCTAATTCTTCGTGGTTTAAATAAAGCATGAATCTACACTGGCAACTTTTATTGACATAAAATTATTTTCCTGTTACAGTTTGTTTCTCAGTCTAATTGCCAACAATTTCTCAATACTGTCTGGTTTGGACAAATGGCTGGTTACCGTCGCAAGCACACATTTAAGAAGATTTTGACAGTCTTAACAGTTGGCATCTTTTGGCCACTGCTGTCTTTTTGTTATTTATTGGCCCCCAAATCCCGAATTGGCCGAATAATTCACACTCCTTTTATGAAGTTTATTATTCATGGAGCTTCGTATTTCACATTTCTGCTGTTACTTAACTTGTACTCAGTTGTATACAATGAAGATAAAAAAAACACCATGGGACCTGCATTGGAGAGAATAGACTATCTTCTAATACTGTGGCTCGTTGGTAAGTATAAAATAGAAACAAAATTGTTGTCAAAATTCTAACATTGGATCTCCCATTCATCCTCAAAGGTGTTTTCTTATGATGTAAAGAAGTATCTTATCCACCTCTAATTCTGATGGGGGAGGAACATAGCAATCTTTCATATAGTTCGGGGAAATAATATTTCATTTTACCAAGTTTTTGGTACTCTTTATTGGGTTTATGCTTTTGTAGACGTAACTGATTATGCTGGATCTGGAACCATTAAGCTAAGTTTTAAGTACAGTGGGATTGTGCTTTTCACCGACTTGCCATCTGCAAATTTAAGCATCCGCAGATGGCAAGCCCCGTTGTCCCCAATGATGGCGTGTGCACATGGTCACGCCATAATTAGGGAAACCCCCATGGTCTCCAGTGGCAAGTGCACATGGGCACCATGCCATTAGGGACAATGGGACTTCGCCTGATGTCCTGTTGTCCTTAATGGCAGCACAGTTACATGCACACACACACAGCTGCATGCACATTGCGGACAACGAGACTTGAGGTCCCGTGGATTTTGGTATCCACAAAACAGATCCCAGCAGATACCAAGGCCCCATCGTGTCTACCAACTTTGCCTTAGGAGTTTTTGTATTTTGTAAACTATGAGTTTTTCTTTATTTGATAAACATTGAATCTAGAAATTGACTATGAATTAAATAGCTTTATAATCAGTGTAATGAAAAAGTATTTTAAACAATGACCTTGCGGAAATTGTTTTGCTTAAATAAGCTTGTTATATCAACGTTTTCTGTATTAGAGGAATGACCATTGTTGGGACAAGTGACTGAATTTGTACATACAATTATACAATTGGCATGCTTTTTATGTAACATGGCATCAGAGAAATGGGTATTTGTTGTTGGTTTGATTTATTATATTTTTATAAACTGTTCTATATTTAAGAAAAAAATCAGAGGAGAATATAAACAGTGAAAACATTTTAATATCTTACTATAGGGTAGTGGCTTGAGTTTTGGATTAGAACTCTGGGAGACCAGAGTTCAAATCGCTGCTCAGACATGGAAATCCATTGTGTGATCTTGGTCATGTCAGCCTTAGAGGAAGGCAACGGCACCCCCCTTCTGAATGAATCTTGCCAAAAAAACAACAACCTTATGATAGGTTTGCCTTAGGGCTGTCTTAGGTTGGAAACCTATAATCAAGATTGTGATTTGCAGATCCAGATGCAGATTGGTTTTGCACTGCTGATGTTAGTGCAGAAAGAGCAATTAGGGCAACTAGGGGGTAGCCTGCTAAATGGAGTTACCTACCTGTAATTCACAGTGTACAGTAAATTTAATACATGGAAACACTGTTAATGTAGGAAGTTTCATTGTGTGAAGTAACTCAAGTTCATAAAAGAACTTGAATGGGCTCTGTGTGTGTACAGTGGGAAAGCAAAAACCTTCATGTGTCTTTACTATGTATGCAGTAAACTTGTGATGTGGCCTATATATGCACGTATTTGTGTGCAATTTCTATCCTATTTTGGAAAGAAAGACTAATGAGCCATGTATGCATGTGATCCCTATAAAATTAGTTGCGGGGGGAGGGCAATAGTGGAACAAATGGAGCCTGAACATCCACGTATTTAGAACACATATACAAAAGTGTATTAATTGTCCATCCTTCAGTAACTACAGAACCAGCAGAGGGAGCACAGGCATGTACTTTTCAGTACTGTTGTGTAACCATCAATCTTTGCTATGCTTTTCTAGGTACAAATAAAAGTACAGTACAAACTATATTTTTTGCCACTAATTCCTGCCTTTCATCTTATGGGGGAAATAGTATTTCAGTAATACTAGTACCATATGTTCTATATTCCCAGTTGTTTGGAATTATGTATGATGCTTATGTTGCTGGTATTTATTCGATTTGTATTTTGTTTTTCTCTCACTCTGACTCATGATGGCTCCCAGTAATATTAAAATAATGAAGAATACTGTTACAACACAAACCAAGACCAAACCAATAAATAAATAAATAAATAAATTTAAAAGCATAACCTAAAATAAATAACCTAAGATAGCCTAAAGTAAATAAAAACAATTTTAAAACACATCACTAAGAAAAGTACACCATTCAACTCATAACAAACCCTGTCCTTGCATACTTGAAGAACTGTAACTTTTTGTGGTGATTGTCTATACATGCTTGAAACTATTAATAGCCTGAATCCTGTTAGTTAGTCCAAATGATAGAGTAGACCCATTCAATCAGTTGTCAAATGGCGGATCAACAAGCAATTTGACTGAATCAAAAGATGTTCTCTACTTGAGACTAAGAGTAGAATACAGTTTTAGTTTTAATATTTACTACTGATGGAAGAGTACCAACAGGTAATATCATAGAATCATAGAGTTGGAAAAGACCACAAGGGCCATCCAGTCCAACCCCCCTGCGTGTGAGGGACTAGGGTTGTTAACAACTACATTTAGCTCACTTCTCATTACTCTTGACATCAAAGTAAACATTGGAGGTAACCACTGGAGGTTAACTCCACAATTTTGAGATCTATTCCTGAGCTGGCCCTTCCAAAGTTCACTACAGCCCAAATAGTCTTGACCTTGGCTTTTGCCTTGGTATACACCCCTGTTCAAAGGTTTGGGGTTCAGAGCTGTTTTGGGGCTGATGACATCCAACTCTAATACTCTTTCCATTGAATTCTAATGAAGCTGTTTTGATTCTAAAACAATGTCCAGATTACATGAGAGCAAATAAATTGCAACTTTTTGAAGGTGAAAGCTTTCACAGCCAACATCCATATTTTTTGTGGGTTTTTTGGGCTATGTGGCTGGTTCTAGAAGAGTTTATTCTTGTCGTTTTGCTAGCATCTGTCACTGGCATCTTCACAGAATGCTGGCATGGAAGCGAGTGGGGCATATATACTGTGTGACCCTTGGTTGAGAAGAAGTGATTTACATGTTAACCTAGAATCATAGAATCATAGAATCATAGAGTTGGAAGAGACCACAAGGGCCATCCAGTCCAACCCCCTGCCATGCAGGAACTCCAAGTCAAAGCATCCCTGACAGATGGCCATCCAGCCTCTGCTTAAAGACCCCTAAGGAAGGAGACTCCACTACACTCCGAGGGAGTGTGTTCCACTGTCGAACAGCCCTTACTGTCAGGAAGTTCCTCCTAATGTTGAGGTGGAATCTCTTTTCCTGCAGTTTGCATCCATTGTTTCGCGTTCTAGTCTCTGCAGCAGCAGAAAACAAGCTTGCTCCCTCCTCAATATGACATCCCTTCAAATATTTAAACAGGGCTATCATATCACCTGTGTGTTCATCTGTTGTTTAAAGGTGGTGTCCATTTAATTAGTGATCCATTGTCTGCTAGGAACCTCCCCTGACCCTGGGTGGTTTTCATTTGCACTTGGTGGGTCTTGATTTTGGTGTTTTTCAAAACTGGTAGCCAAACTTTGTTTACTTTCAGGATTCTTCTTTCCTGTTGAAATTGTCTAGGTAATTGTTGATTTCAATTGCTTCCGTGTGCATTCTGACCTGATAGGTGTGGATATGGTCCAGAATTTCAGTGTTTTGAAATGGCATATTATGCCCAGGTTGGTTTATAACATGTTCTGCTGTTACTGATTTTTTTGGTTGACCCAGTCTGCAGTGTCTCTTGTATTCCTTGATTTGTGTTTGAACACTGTGTTTGGTGGTCCATATGTAGACTTGTCCGTAGCTGTACATTATGCAGTAAACTCTTGTAGCCATGAGAGGGTCTCTCCTGTCCTTCGGTGAGCACAGCATTTGTTGGATTTTCTTGGTCGGTTTGTAGATCATTTGGAAGTTGTGTTTCTTCACCTGTTTTCCTAATCTGTCTGTGACTTATTTGATGTATGGTAAAAATACCTTCCCTTTGGGTGGTTGTCTTCATTCTTATGGGTTTTTCTGGGTCTGGCAGCCCTTCTGATCTCTGAGCTAGAGTAACCATAAGCCTGTAGAGCCCAGTTTGGGTGCTTCCATTCATCTTCCAGGAAGTGGGTTTCACAGATGTGTTTTGCCCGGTCTACCAGTGTTTTTATTGTGCTTCTTTTTTGTCCTGGGTGATGGTTGGAGTTCTTGTGTAGGTATCTGTCCATGTGTGGCCCAAATGTTGGTTTGGTTTGCAGATGACCAGGGCATCCAAGAATGGCAATGTTCCTTCCTTTTCTTTTTCCATCATGAATTGGATGTTCAGGTGAAGGTTGTTCATATGGTTCAGAAACATGGTTAGATCTTCTTCTCCATGGCTCCAAATAGTGACTTGCAACTTTATCTGGACAAGATAGGTGCTCCTTGTCAGTCAAAAAGCAGATCTGTAAATTAACTTGGTATGCTTGGATTCAGCCCTTAGCCTGGATTTCCAGGTTTCTGTAGTGGGTGGAAATGCATTTGCATAGTTAAACTAGTGTGCCAACTGCATCTGTTCCTTGAGACGTCAGTGATGTCTGCCTCACTTTAATCTAATTTGATTACAATAGCAGAGTACATGTGGGACTGCCTTTGAAGAATATACAGGAAAACAGATATCTGGAAGCCAGGATAATTCATATTCTTCATCATTAACAAAATTTTATACAAATCTTTAAATATTGTTGAACATGGCAGGTATACAACCTGACTGTAATGCAAGTTCAGTGTAAATATTTGTTTTCTTCTATATTGAAATGTAACCTAATTCTTCTAAATTTTTAAATGATTTGCAAACATATTGATTAAACGAGCACTTGATGGTATTGACTCTTTAAAAACCTTGTTTATCCCATTGGGGAGAAATTATGTCAAATTCTTGATGTGATAGTTGTGATATGACTTGGATCAGTCAGAAACTGTTTAGAAAAATGCCTGTCTTTACATCATGGTGATATATTTAATTAATTATAATGGAATAATTTTCTAAAAGAAGATTCTACAATCTTTGGGAGGAGTATATTTCTAGGAGAAACCTATAACTTAAAAATACAGTTTATCTCATTCAGTTTAGAATTTTTATCCCTGTTCTTATTTAACAGCTTCGTTAGATTAGTAGTTACTACTGACCAGGACCACTGAAGGGGAAAACCAGTAAGATTTGAGCCACTTACCATAACAGAAAGCTGGATTTCTGCAAATAGATAAATGTCATTGTTAATTTGCATATTGTTATGCATGTATGTACTACGACTAGGATTCTTAGTTCAGACACATTAATGCAACAACTTTGGGCATCATAAGTTTATTTTTTCTTATCTTTTGTTTTGTTTTGTTTTGAACAGCAGACTACCATACAATATTGCAAACTGCTTTTAAATACGTATTCAGTTTTAAGTGTTTTTTGTGGAATGAGAGAGTGCTGTTTAAAGAACACAAGCCAAAAAATGAAGAACTATTTGCACCGTTCTTTGAGTCCATTTGAGACTATGTTTTCAGGTCCATTGTTGTTTCACACTGTATAACAATCTAAATCCAATTCTGAGTCCCAGTTAGAGTAGAAACTTTGAATCAGTGAAAGCCTAGTAAATCAATATTTACATAAATTCTGTTCATTCAGTGGATTATCTCTAGTTGGGGGTAACAACTCAATTTAGTCCTTAATTTCCATATTTTCCAAATAAACTGAGAGGAAGAAATATCTCTATGAACCTAAAAAGAGAGGTAGAAGACTCTGAAATCATTGTGTGACAGTTCCATTCTATCATATTCACTATCTTCTCTTTCTGACTCTCAGGAATGGTGTGGTCAGATGTTAAAAGACTCTGGTATGATGGCTTAGAAGACTTTTTGGAAGAATCCCGTAATCAGCTTAGTTTTGTAATGAATTCACTCTACTTGGCAACTTTTGCCCTGAAAGTAGTTGCCCATAACAAGGTAAGCATCACCTTTGTAGGTTGTTGATACCAGTATCAAGACAAAAGCCCTGGTGACGCAGTGGTTAAATGCCTGTTCTGCAGCTAGTCACTCAAAACCATAAAGTTGGGAGTTCAATACCAGCAAAAAGGGCTCAAGCATGACTCAGGCTTGTATCCTTCCAAGGTTGCTAAAATGAGTACCCAGATTGTTGGGGGCAAGTAGCTTACAGTGGTAAACCTCTTAGACAGGAGGTATGAAGCGGTATATAAATGAAGCTGGCTCCATATTAGAATGCTAATTCTTAAAACTTACGATAGGTCTTTATTTTCGTTATTTGTGCATTTATCACTAGAAAGATGGGAGGCATATGAGGGGCAAGTCTGTTTTGGATGTGCTTGTTGAAATGTGTTTAGTGCAAACAAATATGCTTCATGTGCATTAACCAACTAGTTGAAAACAGGATATTAAATGTCAGGAACTTTACTTTGCCACAGAAGGTAAATTGTATTCTTGTCTCAAATTAAGACATCTACTATTTGCCTGCATAATCTCAGTAATATTATGCATACATTATAAAATGAAAGAAGCCAAGATCTTCTGCTTAGTATGTATGAATCATTTTGTGCTGTTTCTTTGGATTTAAAGTAGGCCTGGGCATTGTGTGCATATGGTACTGTCCCTAAAATACTATATATTCCTAAACTGATGGATTATAGTCACAGAAAAATTTAATAATTGCATACAATTTTGCTGCACAATTAATACACAGAATGATTTAACTACTACCAGAGAGAACACTGAAAGCATAATCTGAAAAAAATGTTGTTTGCAGATCATTAGGAGTAGGAAGTACTGATCTTTTATCGTTAACTTACTGACGTTTTATTTGAAGGGAAGTACATCTGAAAAGCCAGCTGGTGATCTGATTTCAGCTCACAGCCGCCTCCTGCCCTCCTTCATTAACTGGCATGCTGTGTGCTACAGAGTCCTTTAAACCAATGCTTTTTAATTTGTACATGAAACCATCATGAATACCAAATGAAGCTGGTGATACATACGATATATTTGTACACCACATATAGAGATTTAGCTTTAACTTGGATATTTTCCACTTTATTTGCTAAAGAAAGAAGGTTTTATACACACACACAGAGTATATATTTAAAAGCCTGGCTAATTTGCTAAGAGCAGCTGAAAGAAGTGTTCTTATTCTTTTACACAGCACTTTGCCGATCAGTAGAGTGCTTTACATTATGTTTACCTTACAATAATTTTTGGACATTCCCATTTTATGCATGAGTAATTAAGGCTGAGGACTATGACTTGTGGAAATTCCTGCACATGACAACAGTCTTGACCCCTTACCAGTTTTTTTTTTTTGTTTGTTCTTATTTCTCACAGACCATTGGTCATCCTGTACAGCCACTATTAGTTATTTTAATCACTTAAGATATCTCAGATAATTCTCTGTATTTTCCATTGCTACCCATTAATAGCCTTTAGGGCTGAAGAGTGGGTTATAAATACCAATAATAATAATAATAATAATAATACCAATTATTATTATTATTAACCCTGTTCAGCCCTATTATGGTTGTGAACAGGTTTAATTGTGTCCTTCATGCTATAGCCTTCATGAAAGTTGTCCCCTCTTTTGAAGCTACTTCTATGCCAGCTTTCCTCCCTGCGCAAACAGTAGCTGGAGAGAGCAGCAGTGAAAGTGAGAAGTTTTGGGGGTAATAGCATGGGGCCCGGAGAAGGTTTAAAATCTCCTCCAGTTTATATAGTTCTCCCAATCTGGATATAGTGGTCCCTTCTCCAGCTGCTGATTAAAGTGTACAACTTTCTTCAACAAAATATGTCCAGCTGCCTTCTATTATTAGGACAATGTTTCAGCATTTGATTTTGTTTCAGTAGTGTGATATTCCAATTTCAATAACTGATCTACTGTAGATATAACGTATCCAGCCCCACCAGGATTCAGGAAAAGGCACAAGATTGTGTGCTTGTTAGCCTTCCCTTTAATTAGCCTTGGGAACATGGGTACCTCTGTCCCATCAAACTACATGGCTTTGTCTGCACATCTGCTAACTGTGGAAAATGCTAACCAGATTTACTCTCAATCCAAAATTACAATCCATATTAAAAATCTAGGGTTAGGGATGAATCTGGCTATACTTCATCGTGTTTAAAGTTGATGCAGATACTATATTGATCAGTGGTTGTGGATGGCAAGGAAATAGGTGTGTAAGAGAGAAAAGTCTGCAAGTGATCCTGTGGACCACTCCCAATGCCTGCCAAGGCTGTTGGGGTGCTGGGGGAGAGATACTGTACCTTCACCATTGTAAAGTAAATGAAAAAGTAGTCTTGCTGCTGCAGGATTAACCTGAACCTCTTCAGAGGGGTTTTTGGGTGCGTATACAGCAGATGTTTTGAGAGCTTCATTTCCTCTTGTCTGATGCTCATTTGGAGTGTAAAATAGCTCTGTTAGCTCTGGTTGCTTGTCATATATAAGACTCTTTCTGATCTAGGCTACCACTTTTGCTGCTATTGCTGTTGTTGTTGCTATAATTGTTGTTATTATTTGTGGCCACCGAGTTACACAAGATTCTTCTCCCATCTTATCCTAAATAGTTTGAGACTTTTCTTCCCTCAAACTATTTCTCTACCCCTGGTTCCTGTTACTTTCTCCAGCTTCTCTACTATTAAGTGTTTTTAATGTTCTTGGTAGTGTGTTTTTGATACTGTTACTTACAAATTACTTCAAGCCAAATAACTTTTATTTACAGACAGAACTTATGATAGTATCTCTTTTGGTAGTAGGTTCTCAAGGCTTGTTGTTACAACGTGTACATCACTTCACTTGCTACAAATTGACTTTGTTCCATTCCACTCAATGACTTAAGTTACACCAAACTGTGTTTTATTTCGTTACACTTTCCACTGGAGCTCTTTCATTAGGAGCATAAATCCTATGAAAATCTAACGTTGCTCGTAAGTCACAAAGTGGATATGAGCTCTCCTTAAATGGCTCTCCACTTCTCCAAGAACATAATATTTCAAACTAATTTCACAGGACTTTTGTCCTTTTAAATATTTGTTCCTTATATGGGAGTCTGTGACACACTACTCTCTCTTAATGGCTCCTCCTCGTTTTTATAGCCGCTCACTGGGCAGGCCTCCACCTTTTTGCCAACCTGTCTCTGATTGGCTGCTCTGAATATGCCATTTTGCCAGTGACTCCACATTATCATTATATCTATACTAGTAATTTTTTTTCTTTAATACATGAAGTCTCATTGAAATAAGGCTAGTTTTATATGCTGCACATAAATCAATGGAACATAGATAAGTCAGTAAGGAAGTTCTTTGATCACTGGTGCATTAGTTTTCCTCATGCAATGCTAATTCTTATCCTGGGTGGAGAATATTCATGTCATGATACAGCTTTCTGGTGGCTGCACATAGTAACAGTGACAAACTAGCATTTATTATGTAGATGACCTGCTATGAGCCGGTGTTGTATGCTCCCTTTCCCTCACTTTTTCACTTGAGAGTGACAAATCAGAACCACCCATTTATCTTTTGTGGCAAGTCACAGTTTGGTATATTTGGATGAAACAGCAAAATACAGGGTTCCACACAAATTGGTAACAGATTATTCTATTATATTTGCCTCTCACACATAATGATGCTCACAGGCAAAATGAATATGTAAAGAGATTGTGTAGCATCTATGAGATGTAGGCCCTGTTCAGACCAGCCATTAAGGCTGGCCTGGGGGTGGAGTTGGGATGTAACGTCCACATGATGGACGCCCCAACTCTGCCCCTAGAGCACCATGATGAATTCACTGCTCGACACAGTGCACAGCATCATGGCACTCCTCTGGTGCTGTGTCCATATGACACAGCGCCAAAGCAGTGCTGCCAAGCCGTGGCAATGTGGCTATGAAGCCCTCTCCAGGGTGCCAAAAGGAGCTGCTTTTTGCAGCTCCTTTTTGGACCATGAAAAGGCCAGATCGGGGCCATGGTGTGCAGTAGCCATGGCCCCAATCTGGCTGAAACAGGGGTGGCTTCATGCCGCCCCTTCAGGGCTGTCTGAAAAGTTCCTAACTGAAAAAGAAAAAGTTGCAGGTCCAGTTTTAACAATGGTCGTTAGTGCACAAAGACATAGGAAACTGCATGGAGATGAAGTGGCAGATCCAGTTTTGCAATGGGACTAGCTTGTGCTGATCGGAATAGATGAATGTAGGGCATCCCCAGGAAGATGGGGTCAAATAGTGTTAAATTGCATATAGTGTGTCAGGAAACCATTGTCTTTGCTCAATCCATTGCTGAACGTCTGTAGTTTATGGATGAATTCCAATTCTGCTGTACAGTGGTCCCCCGGGGTACGAAAACCCCGGGGTACGAAAGAGCTGGGGCCGGAAAAACGGCCCTGGCTTGCGAAAAAAAAAAACCCGGGTTAAGAAAGGAAAGCGGCGCGAAATTCAAATCGCGCCAAGCGCTTTCCTATACTTACAGCGGTCCCCCGGGTTACGAAGGTTTTCGGGTTACGAAAGGGATCCTGGAACGGATTACTTTCGTAACCCGGGGGACCACTGTATCTCTTTCCAGTATACCTTTGTAGTTCTCTTGTTCAATGGCAGCTGTTCTGAGGTCTGAGATGGTATGGCCAGGGAGATTGAAATGTTCTGCCACTGGATTTTGTGTATTGCCATTCCTAATATCTGATTTATGTCCATTTATCCTCTATTCCCCTCACCACAGGCTAGTCCCATTGAAAAACTAGTTCATCTCCATGCACAAAGACCAGTTTCCTATGTCTTTGTGCACTAATGACCATCATTAAAATTGGACTTGCAACTTAATTTCCATAAAAAGGATTTTTAATTTGTATTGACATCCTTACATACCAATGGCATATATATGTCTGTACCTGGCTTCCACTCCGAAGTCTATGAAAGCTCATGCTGCCAATTTCTTTCTTTCATTTAGTTTCAAAGGTGCTACAAGATCTCTCTACATACTAATTCTACAGACCAACATGGCTATATCTCTGAATTATAGGCAAAATGATGTGTGTGATCGCCAATGCTTGCTCTGTCTCATTCATGATTGGAGAATCATCTGAATTGAGCTGATGTACCATTGGTTAATAAGAGGTGTCTCTCAACTGTCTCTGTAAAATTAAAGTACTGTAACTTCAACTTCTTTTTAAAACTCTAGTTCCATGATTTTGCTGAGAGGAAGGATTGGGATGCCTTCCATCCTACACTGGTGGCAGAAGGTCTATTTGCTTTTGCTAATGTTCTTAGTTATCTTCGACTTTTCTTCATGTATACAACAAGCTCAGTCCTCGGGCCACTTCAGGTCAGTTGTTATATGACTATGTTTACAGTTTGACACACACACACACCCCAACACATTGAAATCATTGACTGTATTTATATAGTGGCTCTTGTGGTTGAATGTTGATTGCTCTATGTACTTACTGGGGCCACCTGATTAAGAGCCAATTGTTTCATTGGACCTGCAGAAACCAAAACAGATTAAACTTCACCTCGGTAATAAAGATGTGTAGCATCCTTAAAGGGATTTTGTTTTATGCATCTTTCAAAATTGCTTGGTACAAAAAGTTTAGCAGCAAATTCTATTTATATACCCAGATATTTTGAGAAGAATTCAGGTGCTTCATTCAGTGTTGGTTTCACTCTATGACAACTATACACCAAGGTGTTGTAGAATAGCATATATGCATGTGTTTGATATTTCCAAAGAACAATATTAACTTTGTGCTATAAACAAATCAAGAACCCTGCCTCTTCTTTCATTGCAGCCAAAGGATGAGACGGACAAGAGAAAGATTTTTTTTAAAATAAAACTCTAAGAAATGGATTTGCAGGAGTTGTCTGTATTTCTTTCTAACCTAATCACATTAACTTTTGCAAATTCCAATTAAAAACTTTTTAAAAACCTTAATAGTACAGGGTGATAAAACATACTGACCAATAACAGTTTATATTCATTTCGAAGAGGTTTTCTGTATAAAATGCATATTTATTTATGCATTGCAGCTATAACATATTTGTATTAGTCTGTAGTGAAAGCAGTATTCCAGGTTAGGTAAACAGGCAACAGTCTCTCCATTCAGTGACACATTGAAGCTTTAGATGCTCCTGTTAGCAACCATAGATTAAGCAATAATCTTAGCATAAACCCACATGTTATTTTCCAAAAGTAGGTCATAACCTTAAAGTGCCTACAAACTGCACTCCATCAATGAAATGAAAGACACATTACTGCAACATTTACATCCTATTTATATACACATTTACCAGATTAATCTCCAATCTTTAAAACTATTAATAACCAGATTAATCTCCAGTCTTTAAAACTATTAATAAGATTTTAAAATTATTTATTAGTGCGTTATTATGATATGTTCAGTTCTGGATCCATTTTAGTAAAAAGTGATACATAAATAACTGAACTAAATAAATCATTTCATTAAATATAGTTAATAATTGAGAAGGTTGCTTTGTGTAATAGAATATTTTTAAATAATATTTTAAAATAATACGTCTCCAAGCAACAAATATATCATATATAGGTTATTATCTATGATTATCTATTAACACACTGTAGGTGCACCATTGTTCTGAGTAACAAAATACATTGTCATTAATTCTAAAAGAATTTAGTACTGCCATACTGTAAACCTCTGATGACTGTAAAAAATATTTGGTACTTTATTAATTAGGTAGTACTCCTATGCTATACTGTTTTTCATTATCTTTTGTTTCAGTACTTTATATATGCAATAAATAAATAAATAAATCTTAAAATACATTGCTAGTCTCATAGCTCTGTCCTATGCATGTTTATTCAGAAATACAATTTATAAAGTTGCAGTCCTTTGTACTCTGCCAGGAAGCAAGATACATTTATATTATAAAAACAGTGTTCATGTAGGGTTTTCTATCAGTTCACATCCAACTGTACTTAGTATGTTGCTAGACTGTTTTGTACTGCTTTGAATAAGGCTGGGATTGCTTGCTTCTCTTGTAATAGTCTTTTTAGTATGTCTTTCCAACATACTGTTATGATCTGACATGTTGCAATAATTTAAAATTAATATATTCTACAGATTTCAATGGGGCAGATGTTGCAAGACTTTGGAAAATTTCTTGGAATGTTTCTTCTTGTGTTGTTTTCATTTACAATTGGGCTGACCCAACTATATGATAAAGGTTTCACTGTGAATGAAGAGAAAGACTGTGCTGGGATCTTCTGTGAGCGACAAAGCAATGACACATTCCATTCGTGAGTTTCACATTTTTGACTGAGATGGTGATATTAAAAATGAGCTACTGCTTTATAATGTAGCTTCACTTTATCCGAGGTTGGGGGGCAGCATCCTGCTTCATCAACACTGTAGCTCTGAACTTTGTTGAGTGAACAGAATTGTCAGATTTAGCATTGAATTCACAAAATCAGTCTTTAATGTTTTTTCTAATTGATGCAATTGGACCATGGCCAATATCTTTGGCTCATCAGGTGTTTTGGATAATAGCTTTCATAATCCTTTACCATAGGCCACACTGGGCTTCTGGAGGTTAAGTCTAAAACATCTGTAGGGCCAAAACCCTTCCCATCTACATAATTTTTTCAAGGGATACGTAACAATTGTATACAGTACATGAGGTTTAGGATCTTATTGCTCATCTTGTTTTTTCCCATAACTATGTACCATACTGTTTCTGTGTGAATATAAATTTAAAAAAAACTGTATGAAAGTAAGTGTGTGTGCGCGCGCGCGTGTGTGCATATGAAAAACAGTTTCTTCCAAAATGCATTTTAAAATGTTTTATAGAGAGAAGAAATGTTAGAGCATTTGGAAATTCAAAAACTGATGGGTAATGTTCTGATTTACACATTAGTTTAGGAAATGCAGATCAGGTTATTTTGCACCAGAATTCACAAAGAGAATTCACAAATGTGAGCAGTATTAAACCATGCCTCCTGTCCTTTGACTAGGTTACCATGTAATTGTAGAGCTCAGATATTCTGATAAACTAAAGTGGAATTCATTTTTCAAAGTGATAAGATTCATATCATTGATGTGAAACATTTTTTTCTGTCATGGAAAAATGCATTGATCTAGCTTGGAATATGTGGTACATAATTTTTTTTCTTGCATATCGTTTTGCATTATTAGATTATATCTTCCCCCTTTGTTTCTTTCAGGTTTATTGGAACCTGCTTTGCTCTGTTCTGGTACATATTTTCACTTGCACATGTAGCTATATTTGTCACCAGATTTAGCTATGGTGAAGAACTGCAGTCTTTTGTGGGTGCTGTTATTGTTGGCACATATAACGTGGTAGTTGTGATTGTTCTTACCAAGCTCCTCGTGGCAATGCTTCATAAAAGCTTTCAGCTAATAGCAGTGAGTATTTTTAAAACAGTTTATTCTATTTCAGCATAAAGTTGATTCCCTGCTCTAACAGTTACAATCCTGCAAGAAAAGTATGCCTGGGTTTGATGCAATTTCCTCCTACGTGACTTGATTCTCTGATATAGGAATATTCTTATGCATATATATCTATGCATCATGATAGGATGTTAGATAGAGAGATTCATCTATGCACCATGATAGATCCCCAAAAGGAGCTGTTGCTAAGGCAGTAACCAATGTCCTATGTCCTGCATTGTCTATCAGCTAATCCCATTGTTTTATGTGCCATAATCCACAAGGATGGACTAGAAAGGAAAGGAAGTTAGTAGAATTTTCTTCCTCTTATAACTGGCCTTTCTGGAATGTTTACTGCAAATATCCAGTCAGCTTAATCAGTACAAACATGAATTGTGGATATTTTTTTATACTTTCACAAGAAATGATTCAGAATGTAGTAGTGTTGGAGTCTTAGGGGTTAATTTTCTGTCTGTGTAGTTTGATAGCACAAGTAGCTTGTTTTGAGGTTCCTATATTACCCCTCGCCCATTTGGTCCACTAGAAAGTTTTGTGCAAACCCTTTCACCTCTGTGATTCTATAAGCACTCATCCAAAGAGCCACTTCAGATTACAGTACAGTCCCCCCTCTATTTTAATGGATTTCAAATCCATGTCCCTTGCCCTTTCATGGGTGGCAAACAGAGGGGGACAAAATGGGGCATGCCCCACCATTCAAGCTAATGGGGCTTGAATACTGTTGATTTTCCGTTTTTGCAGGGGGAGCCTGGAACTGATCCCCTGCGAAAATGGAGGGGCTACTGTAACGATGTGGGAGAGATTCTACCAAAAGCTTCCTTTACCATTCAGTATTAAAATATGTTTTTAAAAGGCTCTGTTGTGGTGACTTTAATATTTTAGAAAATAGCTATGTTATGAGGGCAATACATTAATAAATATATAATTCATTCAGTTGTGTACAAAAGCAGCCACATTTTATTGTAAACCCAATATGCAGGGGAAAGGGGTAAGCATTCAAGAGGAATAAATCTCACATGATCTGGAACAGAACATTCCTGACACCTCATTTCTAGAGGTTTTCCAGTTTCTGCAACAGCAGTTTTATAGATGCAATGGTGACATGCATGGGGGATTCTTGTTTGTTAGTTCCATGTTCATTCATCCATGCCCAGATTGCCTCTGACTGACATTTTCATTGACTCTTATTAATAAATTTATCAGTCATTTCATTAGTCAGTGTTAATTATTAATAATTGAAGTCAAGGATGGCCAGTTGTAGTCCTTTACCATTTTTGGACATCTCTTATGACCTTTTTTCACTAGCTAAACTGGCTAGGGCTGCTTGGATTTGCAGTCCAACATCTGAATGACCACAGTTGTTTATTTCTGATTAAATATACATGACAAATTCAGAAGTGCAAAATTAAAAAATCCTGGCATTTTAAGAGCAGAGCTCAAGCCCCTTTCAGAATTTGGTTTTGTGTGTGTGTTTGCTGTCTTTCATCTCTCCTTACCATCAGATGTGTCTATCTTTCAAAAGACAGTAAGGTCAATGTAGAGATAGAGAGGGCTAGCTGGTGACAAGTGACTCCTTGTAGGCCTCACTTGGAACACTGTTTCCTCCCACTGTGCATAACAGTTGTTGTTAATGCGATAATTCCTCATTATTAACTTTAACAAAATGTTGAAATGCATAATTGTGGTTTACAAGACCTCTGATATTTGTTGTTTTCAATAATTTAGAATCATGAAGATAAAGAATGGAAATTTGCTCGTGCCAAGCTATGGCTAAGCTATTTTGATGACAAATGCACACTACCTCCACCTTTCAATATAATTCCTTCTCCCAAGACTATCTGCTATCTATTTAATAGCCTCAGTAAGTGGATCTGTTCTCATACATCATCTGGTAAAGTTAAGCGGCAAAATAGCTTAAAGGTAAGAAACTTGAGTTATTGCATGTATGATCATAATAAAACAAATTCTCCAGCTACATTTAAATGTTACTGACATTACATTGGGACATCTATTTGTATTTGAATTCAGCTGCAGTGCATTTGTTTTGTGTATGCTCTTATCTGTTGCTTTTTGACTATTTAAATTTTTGCAGTTTGTCTTTAAGATGTTATGGAGGCTATAAGGCCACATGGTGGCATAAAAATAACAATGACCAAAGACTGACTTCTTTTTTTAGCCGCATCAAGCCTTAACTCTGTTCATTATCTAAAAATAAGGTTTCATTATTCTCAGATTGGAAGAAGGAGTCATCCACCAATGAAGTGAGAAGTCTTTCCAGCAGTCTGTACTGGGCCATTGTCCTTGGGGGCGCAGACCACTTTTTGTTTGCCCCTATTGTAGAGTAGCTACATATCTTATACTTTTTTATGTTCTATACATTAGTTTCAGTGGGAGTAACTGTATATAGAAAAATTATCTAACTTATAGGTATGAATTCCAAAAAAATGCAAACAGTGTGTCAGCCCACATCATAAAATACATATGTGCAGATGATGATTGGAACTAAGCATGTGGAAGATATTTTGGAAAATATTTATCCATTTTATCAACAGATAAACACTGAAATTGGCATAAGTATAATGTGTAAATATGTGGCAGAGGACACCAGGAAATCTAGACAAGCAGCAGGGGGATTCACATTAAACAGTCAAAAAATATTTATCCAAGAAAATCAGTAAACCTGCAACAGAGCTCACAAGCAGAACAAACTTTAAAAACCAACTTAAGACAGATAGTAATAAGAAGGGAAAGAGAAGAGATATATACAAAAGGCACACACATAAACAGGGCAGTTTGGGTGACTAGCAACCACTTCAGGTCAATTGTGGCCAATTCTGCTGGAACCACGCAGGGTTTTTTGTCAAGTGGAACAAAATAGTTTCCTTGATTTTCAGAGGAGAATTAAGCATGGGTTTAAATATATCCAGTTAAATTAATAAAATCAGGAAAAAATAACACTGGCAGTGTCATCATGCCCATTCTTCTTTTACAATGATACCCAGGTTTTCTGAGAAAATCTTGTAACAATTTACACATGATATCTAATATGTCTCTGTCATTATTTGCTTTAAGGAATGGAAAAATCTGAAGCAAAAGAGGGATGAGAATTACCAAAAGGTGATGTGTTGCTTAGTGCATCGTTATTTGACTTCTATGAGACAGAGAATGCAAAGCACTGATCAGGCGACTGTAGAGAATCTCAATGAACTACGACAAGACTTGTCAAAATTTCGAAATGAAATGAGAGACTTGCTTGGCTTCCGGACTTCAAAATATGCCATATTTTATCAAAGAAATTAAGATTCAAAATAAAATACCTGGATTTTGTTACCACCCCAAATTTTAAAAATATAATTGTTCAGTTTTCTTAAAAGATGTGATTGCATGAACTGCAGCCAGATTCAGTTGTGAAAAAAGATTGTTCTTTTTCATATTCTTTCTCAAGTTTTCTATAATACAGTATTTTAAACTTGTGTATAGTCTGCCAAATGCAAAAGTGTGCTTTCAGCCATCTCATTAGCAACACACTGCAGGATTGAGAAAGGAAATGGTGATTGAAATGTCCTTCCCTTTCCATAACATATGGGGATTAGTATTACGATAAAATCAACAGAAATGTAGGAACCAATAAGATACTGTAATCTTAAAAGGCATGAATAAAGTTCATATAATAGTTTCTAAAACACTCATTTTTGACAAGACCAACAGAAAACTTAAAAAAGCATATCGCTGCTACAAAAATTTCTTGATATTTTTTGTACGCTGTGTCACTAAATGATACCAAAGACTATAGCATTCTGGAACTGAATTTGTGATTTTCATCCGTATGCAAAAATGGGAATTGTGAGTGGAATTTTTAATAGGTAATCTGAATTGAACATTTAGCTCCATATCATTTGGATTTATTTAAAATCATTTTAAGTGAATTTTTACACAATATTTGAAATATGAATGTTGAAATTTAAACATTATTCTTAATATATTTATTTAAAAATAATTTTTCTGAAATATTCACTGTAATTAATTCAACATTCACAGAATTAGCTATTATGAAGAATTACTGAAGAACTGCATAGGAAATTATGATCCCAACCCTACTCCATTTTACGATGCAGTGAGCTTAGTCACATTGATTTAACAAAGCAGACTTCTTGTTTGTAACAAACTTGGATTGAGATCTTATATTTGTAGGTAATCCTTTATTAACACAATTCCCCTTCTCTTCATACTGCCTATACTGAATGCATTTTGATTTGGCTTCTTAATATGTCAAGTAGTTCATTTATTTATACTGTAAGTTATGTAATTACCAGTACTTTCACCTGAGAAGCAGGAGAATGTGGTAAGTACTGAAAATCTATACAAATTTATATAAATTCAGAACTTAAAACTGTCTTTTTAACTTTGTAAAAAATGGGTACAATACAGTGCATAGTTAGGTATGGTGCACAAACATAATTCAACATCCTGTACAACTTTGGTATAGAATAAAAATACATCAGCATAATTATGCTGAATCTGTTGCACAAGTGATTACACAATGGACACCAAGCTCTTGAACACACCTAGAACAGAGTTTTTGTGAGTTCTCCACCAACCATGCCAAAAGGAAGAGTGGGCTGTGTTCCTGCTTGCAGAATAATTGGGTGCACTGGAGACTAGTTTCATAGGCTACAAATACAGCAGGCACTAATAATGTCTAGTTTAAATGTTAACTTGCAAAATTTAAGGGTAAAAGGTGCTGGTCATCTAAGCAGTTATAACTGATAAGAGTGTCTGAAATAAAGTTTAAGTTCCTCCTTTTGAGGAAATTTATTATAACCATTTTTGGAGGTAAAACTAATATATTTTGAGTATGATAGAATATATATGTGACTCAGTCTTATTTTCTAAGAAAAAAGTTGACTGTCTTGTTGAAACGGCAAGGCAAATCCAGAATTTTGCTTGCATTGTATGAATGCTTTTTACCATGTTATATCCTCTTAGCTGTAACATTTGACTAGCCATTTCCAGGACAAGAAAATAGTACAGTTATTTGGAGAAAAGCCTGTCTAATCAGGAATATCATAATTTTTCTACTATATATACCAGGTGAAACTGTATGGTTTTGACATCTTTCCTGTTATGTATAGATAATTTTGTGGTACTATTGTTATTATTTCCAGTTTCATTTTATTCCATGTAGTTATCCAGTAAATTCTCCTTTCATTTTTCTTATAGAAATAAATGACATGATCTGCATTTCTGATGTTGTTTCATGAATTAGATGAATGTTTATCTTATGGTATTTTGTAGCTTTTTTGAAAGGAAGAGATGTATGTGTTTTGAAACGTTCTTTCTTTGCCAATATTATTCCACAAGACCAAATAAATGCAATAAATACCTCAAAACAAGTGAGGTAGAAACTCAGTAGGATACTTGATTAGAATGTGTTTTGATGCAGGATTCAGAATATAGAAAGCAGAATCCTATAAACCATAACAGCACTTGATGGCTTCCTGCTTATGATCCAGCTGATGGCTTTGGGTTCATTCTTGCTGATAATAGTTATATAAAGTAAGTTTTTATGTTGTTTTATTGCTGGATTAATACATCTATAATTTACCTTTGTTAGTATTTTAGAATTCTTGTCTATTTGAACCCTAAAGCACAGTTTATATTTATTTTGCATGCCACTTGCCTGTCTAGAGAGCAGCATTTTGTCCTCTCAACAGCTTTGTGAAGCACAATAAGCTCTGATCTTAACTCATCCAGGCTACACAAAGGAAATATGAACCTGGAGTTTCCATATCAAGTCTATGTCAAATTACTCTAGCTACCCTGTTTCTTAATTCTAACAAAGATTTTCTAATCCTATTCCTTCTTAGACCAACTCCACAAGACCTGAATTGATTGACTTTATTTACAGAAGGGAATGTAAATTAAGAATTAGTCTTCTGCTGTTGTTTGGTTGGCTGAGATGGCTTTGGTTCCTCTTCTTCAGTATGATGATAATTTATTTATATTCTTTCCTCATTGGACCTATGCTGTGACTACCCTTTTAAAGTAGTTACATGTTGTGATGATGTACGGACATGTATGTTTGTGTTCTTGAGTAGCCCTTAGATCCAAAGAGGGAGGGGAGGAGTTACTCAAGTCAACTAATATACAATGGTTCCCAATGGATAAGAATAATAATTGTTTGTTGTAAGATCTCAAATGGTATGCAGAGAACACTTGTTACTTTTCTTTTAATGCCTCTTAATTCTCGCTATTTATCTAGCTACAGCATGCATTTTAACTAGTTTTCATTAAGTATAGAGATAATGTAATGAATCAGGAAAGCTAAGTTAAAAATGAATATAAATATTTCACTTGTATCACCACATGAGCCAGTTTTTTAAGAAAAAGTCCTTCTGAGACAAGTATAAATTAAGAGCTTAATGTAATGGATATCCGATATCTTTCAGGTTTGCTTGCATTTTGAAATATACAATTGACCTTCACGGCATTTCTCTTTTGACATTTGGACATATCAGTCAGTGGGAATTGTGTGGCTGGAAAACTCCAGAGAATACATCAGCTTCTTGAATATTTTCCTCAATTTTGTTTGTATAAAAAGATTTTGGAATGCATATCACCAGGCACAGCTGGAAAATTCACATTTCAACATTGTTTATTTTTTAAGATATTCAAGATTTTTTGGTTCTTAGTCTTGAAACTCATAGTAAAGCTGCTGGGCAGAATTTTACCTTTTCCATCTTCTTCTACTTGACCCATGATGACATAATTTAAACCTGTTGAGAAGGTGAAAGAAGAAAATGCTAAAAGACACTGTGTGACACCCAAAATAACTTATGTACACCAGAGAGATAATTTAGTCTCTAAGACATTGTATCTCCTTGGTTCTTCATTAATTTCTGTGTAGTCCAACATATGTACTCTGAGTTTATGTGGGGCCTACTTGGGTAACCTTCTGTAAATAGAGTTTTGACAAGCATTCTATCCCTCCCCCCAGTTCTCAGACTGCATAGTTAAGGGAACATATTTCCTGTCCTACTCAGTTCCTTTACATTTAAAACAGAAGAACATCAAGAAAAACTGGCTGCATCTGCACTGCAAACATAACCAGGTTTAACACCACTTTAACTGCCATGGGCCAATGCTATGGAATTCTGGGAATGGTAGTTTGTTCTGGCACGAGAGCTCCACTACCACTCCCAGAATTCCATAGCATTGGCCCATGGCAGTTAAAGTAGTGTCAAACTGCAGCCATTATTTAGCTACTGGTAGATGGATGTAAATACGGGCTTTCAGCCTTTTATGTTATTATTTTATTGTATATTCTGTCTCTTCTTGTGTTCATTCGGTGTCTCTTCTTGTGTTCATTCTGTACTTCTTACAGGTTTATTTCTCCTTTTCCTTCTTCAGGCTCCTTAACATATGGTACTTTTGGGAAACTTAATGGCCATGTATAGCCCAGATTGTTGCTGCCTTGTGCAAGAGAACAAAGAACTACAGGTGCAAATAAGCAACTGTATTTTCTCTTCTCATGGAAATATATAAAAAGGGGTCATTTAATACAAGGTAATAGGCCAAAGAAGTCACTTTACTCAGAAATGTAAAGAATAGCCTGATTGCCAGTTAATTTAGTTCATTTACCCTTAAGGAAGAATATGGTCAATTATGGCCTAAAACAGATAGGCAAAAAGCACCTGCTTTGGGCCACTTCGGGGGTGTAGTGTGCAGATGATGCATGCCCCTGGATTGGCTGGAAGCTGCACCAAGGCCACCTATGGCAGCCCAAACCCAGTTGCAAAAGGAGAGCGGAAAAACCACTCCTTGACGATGATCCATTCTGGATCATGGCAGCAGCCGGCCTTGGGGCTGAAGCATTCAATTACCACGGTCCCATGCCAATCAGGGCTCAACTCTGGCCGCTCTCAGTCACTCGTCTGCTTGAGCCCTATGAAAGATCTGCCTGAGCCCTATGAAAGCATCTCCTTCCTCTAGTAGCTTCTTTACCCTCCAAAATACTCCTAAAATACTACACAAAAAGTCTGGGAACAGTACTGAACATGGTAGCCTCTGGTGCAAGGGGAAAAGGGTGAAGGGAGGTGGATTCACATTATTCAGAGGGGGTTTGCTTTGCCCTTCTCTGAGGCTGGGAGAGTGTGATTTGCCCAAGGTCACCTAGTGAGCTTCACAGCTGAATGGGGATTTGAACCTTGATCTCCAGAGCTGCAGTTTGACACTCAAATCACTACACCATGCTGACTCTCCCACATACAACAATATATTTAATGATTAAAGTTGACAGATGTCCTGGGGGTAGATCTTCCACAGGTCACTACTGAGAAGGCTTTGGTCTTGATAGCCACCTACTTTATGCTACTCTGGGCAGTGGCACATAGAGAAGACTCTTTGAAAATTAGATGGAGCAAGTTTGTTTTCGGGACAGGACCTGGAGCAACGGATTCAAACTACAGGGAGATTCCACCTCAGCGTTAGGAAGAACTTCTTGACAGTAAGAGCTGTTTGACAGTGGAACACACTCCCTTGGAGAGTGGTGGCTTGTCCTTCTTTGGAGGTTTTTAAACAGTGGCTGGGTGGCCATCTGTTGCAGGTGCTTTGATTGTGAGTTCCTGCATGGGGGGTTGGATTGGATGGCTCTTGGGGTCCCTTCCAAATCTGATTCTATTATTTTATTTTAATAATGGGTAGAGGCTCCTTTGGATAGATTTGTCACCTATCATTTAAGGTTTCAAACACTTTGAATGGAGTCCAGAAACTAACTGGTAATCAATGGAGATGAGACAGCATTGGAGTGCTAAGCCCAAAAAATCTTAACCAGGTAAGCAAACTTGCTGCTCTGTTTGCATAAACTGAAGTTTGTGGACCATCTTCCAAGTAACCCATATGTAATACATTGCAATAATGAGCTGAAAGGTTACCAGGCAGAATCTTAACTTGTATGCCAGCCAAAGGGGATAAAATGTAATGGGTGACAGTTCTCTGGTTCTCTTTGAATGGTCTTGTTTTTCCTAAACCCTTCAATACCCTGCAAGCCAGAGGAAAAACTCAAAAGCAAATTTGTCTTTACTCAATAGAATCAGAGCAAGTCCCAACAGACAATCAATTAATTAAGCAGATAAATTAAATCAACATATTCTCCCCATATTAGATACATACTTCAGATACAAAGGGCTATGTATTTGTTGGTATCATAAGCTTTTTTTCAGCATAGCTATTACTTATAAAACAGGAGCAGCTTAACTAATCATTCTCTCTCCTCTTTAATTTATTTCCATTTTGGATTACATAAACTGGAATAACAGAAAATGTTTTCAGACATGGAATTCTGGAATCAAATGAGTAAGACTGTTGCATTTTCCTAACTGCTTTATCACACTAGGGGGCAAACAGGATTTAAACAAGAGTTAAACAAGAATTAAACAGGAAATGCCCTATGTTTATCACAGGACATTTCCTGTTTAACTCTTACTTAAATCCTGTTTGCCCCCTATTGTGATAAAGCAGTAAGTCTTCACCAGAGTGTAATACAATTTGGTTAAGTCTACCTCAACATTTTTTTTCTTTTTGCAACTGAGCAATCTTAATTCTGTCTCCTGAAGAAATTAATTATTAAAATAAAAGCAGTGATGAAACATAAAATACAAAAATCTATTTCCACTTACCTCTTCTGATAAGAGGACATTGTTTACAGATGACAATAATTTTGGCACTCATGTTTTTCCCAGCTTGCTGGATTGCTAAATTTCCTTCTTTGTATACATTAATAATTGATACTGTGGCATGCAAGCTTCCACCTCTGGTGTTGGTTGTGATAACAGACCCAGTTATTACTATGGAGATAAAGGATTAACACACTAAAATGCAATTTGTATAAAGTAGCCAGAAGCATGTTGATGACAAAGGACCCATGTCTTTTTTTGGTCATTGTAGAAGGAAGTATTCAATACTTCCTTGCATAACATTCAGCTCCTGCTAGCTTCCAAGTACCCACAATGTGGCACCACAATTTATGGAAGGGGTATGGCTAAGGCAGGTATCTGGAAGAATAATATCTATACCTATGTAACAGGGATAAGAGAGCTGGCACTCTCCAGTTGGAGTCATTATTAATGCTGCTTTCTGTCAAATCTGATTTAAAACACCTCTACATTTTCACCTTATTTAAGGGGGGGAAAGGCCATTAGTGTAGCACCTAAATGTGACTCATTTCAATTCATTTCTGGGTGTTTGCCACTAACTGGGATGTTTGCTGTGGGTATGCCTATCATCCCTTTCCTTCAATTTTACATGGCTGCCCAGGTCGGAGGGGACACTA
Source organism: Urosaurus nigricauda (assembly GCA_034509955.1). Taxonomy (NCBI): domain Eukaryota; kingdom Metazoa; phylum Chordata; class Lepidosauria; order Squamata; family Phrynosomatidae; genus Urosaurus; species Urosaurus nigricauda. The sequence continues at coordinate 242,569,414 of JAOEGL010000003.1, forward strand.
AGAACTGAAGGCTTCAGGTAGGATGTGCAGTAGAACCTTCTCCTCTGCCCCTCCTGCTAATATAAAGAGGATTTAATTTTTTTAAAAAAATTAAGGAGCCATTGGAGGGGAAGGGAAACTCCAAAGTAGTTGCATGATTCTCCACAGAAAAAGGAGATAACTCATCTACAGAATTTCAGTTTATTGTCTTAGCACTCACAATACAGAGTTCATTTTAAGAAACAAAATAGGAACCTGTGGAGAAGAAAGAGAATATGAATATTCTAAGTCAGAAGTACCATTCAAGTCAAGAAAGAAAAGTTAAGAAAAAAGTGAGGGGATTAGACACATCCATACCTAACAACTCAGCCCATGTCAACAGCAAATACCCAGAAATATACTGAAATCAGCTAAAAACCTTTATGAACCATAGTAATGAGGTTTTTAAAAAATTAGAATAGCAGCATTTTGAAACAGAAGTGACAAGAAGAAACATTAAATGTCAGAACAGTGAGGCAGAGTCACCTGCCTGAATGAGTCCTGAGATAACTGATTGGGTATTATGCTAACTCAATTGTTCACTTGCACTGAGAAACCACATATAAAGCCAACATAGGTATGTCTGAATAGGAAAAGAGAGGATGTGAGTCTAAGATCTCATAGGCCCGGTACAGACGGCCCAAAAGGGCTGTCACCGGGGCATGATTAGGGCTAGAGAGCGCACACCAACCATGCTCCCCAGCCCTAACACATGGGCGGTGCCATCTTTACAGCGTGCAGTCCATACGTGCATGCTGCCATGATGTCATGGCGCGTGCCGCGTTAAGATGGCGCGGTGCATGCCTGATGGCATTGTGCCGCAGGAGGGCGCCTATGGCACCCTTTCTGCAGCTCCTTCTTGGTGTGCGCGTCCTTGGCGTGGCCTTCACACGGCTGTGCCAAGAAGGTCAAGGAGAAAGGGGCCGCAGTGGCGGCCCCTTTTTCCCCTCAGGATCGCCGTGGATGGCGGGGTGCAGTGGTGCACCCCGCTTCAGGCCACAGAATTTGCAGCTTCTGTGGCCTGGGGAGCAGGGGATTGGGCCAGGCCCCAGTCTGGCGATTCTCTGGGTGCCTACAGGCCACCCCTTTTGGGCAGCCCCCATAATGAACAATGTCTACATGACAGAGCAATGCCTCCAAAAGATATTATGGAAGTGGGAGTAAAGCAATATTTAAAACAAATTTATCACTGTGAGTAAGACAGGCTGTTTCAAGAAAACAAGATGCCAGCCTAGTCACTGAATCAATACTTTCATAGAGCAACAGTTCTCCATCTGTTTGGTTATTTTTGTTTAGACTGGAAACCCTTTCTTCTGACACACATTCACTCTGTCTTCTCATCAAAACATTTCAATGAATATAACTGAGTCATAGACACCAGTATAGGACATACAGGTAGCATGATCTGAAAGAATTTCGTTGTGCACTAATGGTAGTTTACAAAAATGGTCTGACCCTCCCCTGAAATTAAACATAAATCTCTAAGTCACTAGTTGAAGAAGCGGGGGAAAACCACTTTGTTGCTCTTACCAAAGTTACTTGAACAGTAATTGCTCTCAAGAGTTCCACTCCTCTTGCATTTCTGTTGGCAGAGGGCAACTGTAGGCTTCAAAGCTTTCTCCAAAAGATTTGGAAAATAAAGAGGCAGTGAAGTCAGTGTTTCAGAAGCCACAGAGCACATGCATTTTTCTTGTTAGTATGTGCATTTACAGTTACAAAGATGTGCAGAGATAACTGGCATCCCAAAAGTTAAAGCCCAACACACTCCAGAAAGACTTCATGTCAAACCTCTCCTCCACCCCATGCACATTAGTGTGTTGTACTTTTAGCAGCTGGCCAGATTCTGCACCAGATTTAGTTCTAAAAGAAGCATGTAGTATGTCATGTTGATCAAGCCTTGGGTTCATGGGGGTATAAATTATATTCTTGAGATCCATCTCTGAAAGTATGCACTGCAGGCAAATGGGCTAAAGAATTCCTGATTCACAAAAAGCAAAATTATTACTAATAGATAAACCATGAGTTCCTTACAGGAGTAATTAAGTATAAGACAGGTAGTGGGTGCACGCAAATGGAAAAAGTTGCTGGTCTTGCAAATCTCTCATACTTGCTGAGCAGCCATCAGGCATGTGCCCATTGAGTTTCTGAAAATCTATACATGACAGTTTGCAGTGTTCAGATTTACACAATTCGTATTGAAAATCATAATGTTCAAAATAGGATAGCACAAACTAATCTGCTATTACTCCATATATAAATATTCAGGCTTGAAGAAACAGCCACTGCCTTTTAATAGAAGAAATCCACTTCTATTTAGAAGACTGTAGGAGAGAAATCAGTGGCATTAAAGTTCATGCTGAAGCTATTTTTCCCTTCTAAAGCAGCTGATGTGGAGGCCTTATACTCACTTGTGGTGGTTGGGGACAAGGTGGTGGTGGTTGGTGATGTGGTTGTGGGTAATTTTTTAGGTCTGAATTTGTAGTGTCCAATAAAGCCATCAGCAGTTAAACTTAAATCAGATAAAAATTGAATGAACAACTCATTTCTCTCAGATATAACTGGCCTGAAAGAGAGAAATGTAACCCTCTGTTAGCTGAACTATATGCAGCCAACAGATTTTGTATAACAATACATAGCATACTAAAAAGGCAAATATTTTGAATCAACTTGAACTGAAAACTAGATCTTCCTTTTTTTAATAAGCATTTTGTTTCAAATAGAACATAATGTTTCCTATTAAAAATAGGTACTTGGATATGCAGAATAAAGTGGGCTTCACAAGTCTGGAACAAATCTTTGTCAACAGAAATATTTACTTAGGATCTTAGAAACATAGTGACATTCAAACTTGGAAAGAGAAAACATGTAGTTCTAAAATGGAGGATTACACAACACATATTCATTAGTTTACATACTGATGTGTACAATTTGCCTTAACTACAAAACTGGAGACATCATGCATATGTTTAGGTTTATGAATGCAGTCATACAACCTTCAGATTTAATTCAGAAATTCTCCACTAGGCTTCACCAGATCAAGTCTTTATACATTTGCATTAGTGATTAAGACAAAACTAATAACTGATCTCTTCCCTGATCTTTCCTTATATATTCTTTCTCATTCCCTTCATTCATGTTCACCACCTATAATCATCTTTGTTTTCTTCATCTATTTCCATGCTTCTCTATGCTACTCTTACCACTATGAGACTTTATTATGGTGTCTCCTACTTTTTCTCACTCTCTTAGACCCCACTTTATGGACCACACTTCCAGCAGTAGCCAGTAACTATGTTTCTGCACCAAATGGGCTTTAAGCCTCAGTAGCCCTTGGGGGAATATTCTGAGCCACTGATCCACAAATTGGAGTATAGCACAGCAGTTGGAAATTCACCTGGTAGAGCTGCACTGCACAGGTCCATATATGAGCATCTTTTGATAGCCAAACCAAAGTACTAACAGCTTTGTGCTGTAATCTTTCTATAATAATAATGTACAGTGGGCAAGGACCCCCTGTGGATAACAAAATCTGTGGATGCTCAACTCTCATTCAATCCAATGGCATAACAAAATAGTGTCTCTTATGTAAAGAGTAAAGGTTTGCTATTTGGAATTTATGCTTTTTCTGAATATTTTCAAGCCATGGATGCTTGAATCCATGGATAAAAAAATCCGTGGATAAGAAGGGCTAACTGTATATATTTGTCACCAGCACAGTTCCAAGACTGAAATATAGTCATTTGAAATTTGGCATGGATACTGAGTGTACATCTTGGGTTGTTTCCTTTTTACAGGTATATTATCCACCAGGAGCCAGACCTTCACTAAGCAGGCAAAGCCTTGGGAGACTCACTTCTGATGGCTTTTAGGCATCTGCAACTAATACTCTCCCAAGATTTCCTTCAGCTCTTTGGTGTGGAGGGGCTTAATAAACATCATGGTGGAAAGAGGGAAGGAAAGATCACTGAGAAAGAAAACTGAATGCAGCACCAGGGTGGGAAAGAGCAGGGGGAAAAAAGTGGGGGGGGACATGGTGAGCAGAAGCTAAGGTGTGTCTAACCCAAACAAAGATGACCCAGGCTGTAGAAATTCCAGACCAGAAAATGAAAAGGGGGAAGGAATGGAAAACAGAGAAATTACCCTGGTAGGGACTACAAGTTTCTAACCCAGGTGAAGCTGGAAGATTCATGGAAATTGATTTTGTCTGCATGGGCCAAATAAAATGACTTCTCCCCATCCTCTCAGCAGGGAGACTGGACAACACACCCTACTTCTGGTGAGAACAAACTAACAGCCCATTCAGTAGCAGAACTGGGGTATACCATTCTTACCATTCATTTTAAAAAGCCCCCAATTGCTTTGGATCTTCCTGGAAGATCTATTGGCTTCCATTCTGATGCTGTGCAGCTGTCTGAACACATCTTTCTCTGCTGCTTGGTAAATCAGCCACTGCCACAAGTCGCTCACTCTGAAATCAGAACAAGGTGCCCAGCCATATGATCGAGGCTGGACACTTCATTCTGACCTCAGAGTGAAGTGACCTGTGGTGGCAGCAGACACAATGAATGGCTCAGCAGGACATGCATGTAATCAGCTGCCCAACGTTGCAACGGGGGCTTTGCAACAGTGGAGGGTTGGTTCCAGGATACTCTGGGTTGTCCTCTGCCAGCACAGACAAGATCTTTGTTTTATGCTCACAGCACAGCAACAGCAGAAGCTGAATCATGACCCAAGTAATTGCAATACTGTATCTTGGAAAATATTTTCTCCAGAAAACCTGCTTCATAAAATTATAACTACTGTTGCACATTACTTAAGCCACATGGAAGAGGCCTGCACTTCTAAATAGCTGGTTCTATCTACAAAATACTACAGTGTGTCACTGGATTCAAAAATTTCAGGAAGGCAGAGGGAGTCTGTCTTGTTACCTTTTGTGGTCCTTTTGTGGTCCTCCCCCCATGAGGCTACAAAGGGCAGATAATTGGTCGAAACTGGGAGAATAAAATGTGCTATCCTTTTCTCCCTGATTTGGTCCAGCATGGCATGAAAAAACCTACTTCTGCTTCATGCCCTCATATATTTATATACATCAGTATCAACACCAATATGTACATACAACAACTCACTGAGTTTATGCAACTGACTTAAGATTCTTGAAAACAATGAGCCAATTTTTATAGCCAGGGTAGTATTAACACTAATGAACAAGCATTTTGTTCTTAAGATTTGTTGTTACAGTGAAGGTTAAGGCACGGAAATTCCACTATAAATGTCTGAATGATCACAGTAGATTAATGCAAAGGCCCTGCTGAGTGAATGCAAAAAGATGACATTGAAACAATAATACTGGCTGCTTAGTTGTCCCACACCCCACCCTGCCAACACCTTTTCAGAAAATCTAGAAATATAGCCGTTTAAATAAAATGAATGCCATTACTTACGCTGGTGGACTGTCTCCACAGTATTTTCCAATTCTCTTAGCATCATTAATCTCACCACCGTTAAATATGGCCACATAGTCATATCTGCAGTAGTTATCTCTTTCCACATCAAATTTTTCAAACTTCAACTCTATCAGCTGAGGGAAAAGGATTAGGAATCTAATGAAAACATTTTTGTAGCTAATTATCCATAGGAACATTGCTTCAAAATTAAAACATTTTATAACCTACTTCTTTTCAAGGCAAGCTTAAACCATAAAGATCTTCAAAGGCTAGCCAGACAAGCCCTTGTATTTAATCCTCTTCTTAAAACCTTTTTAAAAAAGATGAGTCTAAAATATTTTAGTCACTGCTTCAATTAATGAGTCAGATATTATGGATTCAGATGGGTTCAGCATTATGTAAGATAAAGTCCTGCATTATTTGCAGCTTTTACAAGTTTTAGTAGAAATAAAAACATGAAAGCAACAATACAGTACTAGCAGGAAAACAGTTTGAAAATGCTGTCCAATATACTATTACAAAAATATGTACCATTACAAAAATATGAACACAACGAAATAACAGAAAAAATTATAGTAAGTAAGTAAGTACAAGAAAAAGAGAAATAAAAGCACAATAGTCAGACAATCTATGGTTAACCTTCAGTTCTATTAGTTAAAACAAGCCAAGTTCCTAAACTATGAAGTTGATTTATTTTACTAATCCTGTTTAAGATTAAACATAGTCTAAACTTGGTCATGTTAAATTTTGGTTAAAGTAAACCAAAAATTAAAAGCTCCAACCTTTGTGTGGCTGTTCTGGAGGAAAGACCAGGGGAGAATCCATGAACTAGATGCTTTGTACTAATTTTTCAAGACTAAACTATGGCTTTGCTTTAAATCTGAATGTTACCACTGTCTACATATACATTCAATAGAAGTCAAAGCAGACACTTAAACTATCCATTTTGCATATGCTATTTGCTGACTTGTAAGATACCTTGAATACACAGCAATAGCAATAATAAGTACATTTCTATACCACTGATCAGTGCATTACATTTTGGTAGAAAAGCAGGAAAATAGAGAAGACTAGTGGGGAGGGGGGAATAGTTCCTTGTAAAATCTCACAATACATTTGGTGACACCCTGAACTGCTTTATACATTGCCCAAACAATGAAGTGAGGCTCTTTCAATATTTCTTTCATTATTCACTATATATAAATAAAGAATAATAATAATAATAATAATAATAATAGGCTTTAATAACAGCCTCCCCTTTAAAAAAAGTAACTTCAATTGTAATGTGTGTATACTTAAGAATATTCCTTGATTATCTGGCACTATTAATACTATATCTCACATTGAATCAAAATACTTATTTCAGAAACCATGCTTGATGATGAAAAAGAAAGAAAAAAAGAGAAAGATATTTTATCAGAATAATGGTGCTTGAGAAATAAGTTGCTTCATATAACTGCATTGCTAGTTGTGATGGCCACTGATGTGAAAAATGTATAAGTGGCACAATATCTACCATCCACTGATGTCATTTTAAAAGCATTTTAAGTCATATATTTATTTCAAATTGCTCATTACTTTCTCAAGCACAAGTATATTATTATTATTATTATTATTATTATTATTAGTTGATGTTGTTGTGTCTGCCTTCAAGTCATTTCTAATTTATCAAAACCCTACCACAGGGTTTCCTTGGCAAATTCTGTTCAGCAGGGGTTTGCCTTTGTCTTCCTCTAGGGCTGAAAGAGTGTGATAGCTGGGCAGAGATTCAAATCCTCTCCAGAGTCGTAGACTAGTCCAATGCTTATACCACTACCCCATGCTAGCTTATTGCTCTTCTTAAAAAAGGAAAATCAATTGATGTGCCTGGCCTCTACTTTACATGCTCAAGATGCATATCTGAAAGACTGTTGGTAGCTGGAGGTCTTGGTCTTCCACTGGTGAGAGGGAGATGACAAGGCAACTGTTAGGTGGATTTGTAATTGGTTGACCGGCCAAACCCGAAGGGTGCTCAGCAATAGTTCATTTTCATCCTGGAGAGAAGTGACAAGTGGGGTGCCACAGGGTTCAGTCCTTGGCCCAGTGCTATTCAACATCTTTATCAATGACTTGGATAACAGAATTGGGAGCATACTTATCAAATTTGCAGATGACACTAAACTAGGAGGAGTAGCTAATACCCCAGAGGACAGGATCAAAATACAAAATGACTTGAATAGACTAGAAAGCTGGGCCAAAGCTAACAAAATGAAATTCAACACAGAGAAATGTAAGGTACTGCGGAAAAATGAAATGCACAGATATAGGATGGGGGACACCTAGCTCAATGAAACTACGTGCGAAAGAGATCTGGGAGTCCAAGTAGACCACAAGTTGAACATGAGTCAACAGTGCAATGTGGCAGCCAAAAAGGCCAATGCAATTTTAGGCTGCATCAATAGAAGTATAGTGTCTAGATCAAGGGAAGTAATAGTGCCACTCCATTCTGCTTTGGTCAGGCCCCACCTGGAATACTGTGTCCGGTTCTGGGCACCACAAAAAGGATGTGGAGAAAATGGAGCATGTCCAAAGGAGGGCAACTAAGATGGTGAAGGGTCTGGAAACTGTGCTCTGTGAGGAAAGACTTAGGGAGCTGGGGATGTTTAGCCTGGAGAAGAGAAGGTTAAGAGGTGATATGATAGCCCTCTTTAAGTATTTGAAGAGGTGTCATATTGAGGAGGGAGCAAGCTTGTTTTCTGCTGCTCCAGAGATTAAGGCGCAGAACAATGGATGCAAACTGCAGGAAAAGAGATTCCACCTCAACATTAGGAGGACCTTCCTGACAGTAAGGGCTGTTCGACGGTGGAACACACTCCCTCAGAGGGTGGTGGAGTCTCTTTCCTTGGAGGTCTTTAAGCAGAGGCTGGATGGCCATCTGTCAGGGATGCTTTGACTGGAGTTCCTGCATGGCAGGGGGTTGGACTGGATGGCCCTTGTGGTCTCTTCCAATTCTATGATTCTAAATGTGCACCAGTGTTGCAACTCATACAGCAAAAAGGACTGAAGGAATGCCAGAAGCCAAGCTGTGGAGGCCTTGGACCAGTATGTGCAAAGGCCCCTTACTTTTTGGACATAGTTCCAGTTCAAAAATACACTCTACTATAGTTGTTATCCTGATCTATCATGCATGCATAAGCCAGTCATTTCTGGCTTATGGTGACCCTAAGTGGAACCTTTCATGGGGTTTTCTTGACAAGTTTCTTCTGAGCAGGTGTGCCATTGCCATCCTGAGGCTGAATCAGTGAAACTTGCCAAAGGTCACTCAGTCTGTTTATGTGGCTGAGCTGAGATTCAAACTCAGTCTCTAGAGCCATAGCTTTACAGCTTCGTCAAAAGACAGTCTGAAAATGCCATGCTCCACTCTCCCAGTGCTGCAGCTGCCCAACAAAGAACCAGTGCTTTTTTCTTGCAGTTATTTGCCTCTTGCAACAGTTGAGGTGAAGATAGTTCCTGATGGACTTTCTGCTTTTAAATAAGCCTGGAGTGCATTCCTTGGCATCTGGTGGCACAGTTACTTTCTTGGGACTGGAGGAAAGTGCACAAATCAGAACGGAAGGCTCTCCTGGAGAAAGACTAGGGAATATTTCTGTCTTTCCAGAGCTCCTGCCACTTGAGGACTCTGTGAGGGTTTATGGTCCAGGGCCACGTTAGTTTCTTTTCTACTGAAACCAACAGGATGGATTTTTAAAGAAAAGGTAAAAATGCTAACAAAACAAACAACACACACACACAGTGGAAGCAAGTAAACAACCTAGCCCCTTTTCCTCTTCTGCTCTTTTCAGAGTGAATTTGGCAGTACCTCAAAAGTACAGGTTCATCCACCATACATTTTCCCTCATCGATCCCATTGGACTGCAAAGTTAATTTTTAAAATATTGTTATTGTACTTGTTAAAAATCCTGTTCATGTTATTATTACTTTATTGCATAGTTATGTTCATATCATATTCTGCTCTCAAAATCTTACTTAATGAAGTTTTAAAAAATATTTTAAATAAACCTATCAACAATTGCTCCCTCTTTCCCCAATGCTACCACATTTCATTATCCTTTTCATTTTTTGTTAAGAAATTTATTTATTTATCAATTCAATAAATAAACAAACATTTTGAAGTCTATGCACTTCCTCCTTTATTTTGATGTTGTGACAAAAAGAGTGAACAGGAGAGTAGATGCTACCTACACCAAGACTACATCCCAACAGTTAAAAGGTATGAAAGGCTTGTCAGGCTACACATAAACTTTATGTTAAGAAGAAAATGCTTTTTTAACTTTGTAGTGATCACAACCAGGCCACAATAATTCTGTAAATTAAAGCAAGCTGCTATGAAGTCAAAATTTCTCTTGTATTTTTTATTGCTGGAATATAATAAAAGCACAAAATGTTCATGCGGTAAGGTGAGACTTTGATTCATTAGTACAAAATTCTTTGCAAGAAGCATTACTAGAATATAGTGAATATAAGTCTCTCCTCAGATGTTCACAGCCATTTAATACAGTTTCTTGAGAATAAGAGTCTAGGATGAGAAAAATAATAATGGGACAATATCATTCAATAAGACGTGGAATAGATTTTCAGGCATGTTTGAGAGCAATCAAGTGCTTTGCAATTTATCATGTTAAATTAAATCACTGGCTATCCATAAATGGTTAAATTATCTGTATATATAAAGGAAGGAATGTGGATTAAAGATGAATCCAGGAAAAGACTAAGCTGACGTACAGCCCGAAGTTCAGAAAAATGTTATCCTGATCAGTGCAAGAGGGGCAGCAAGAAGGGTGGGGGGACATTAAGGATCAGAAGAATATATTATCTTGGCCAGTGCTTTCATTTGGAGGATTATGATCATGAGAAGAAGATTAAAAGACAACTCAATGTGGCATGGAAATGGTTTCAGAAAATTAAATGTAGATATGAAAAGCAACCAACCTACCAAATATGCTTGAAGATTAAGGTATTCAATCACTATGTGTCTCTTCCCATAATATAGTTTAGGGAGCAGAAACCGAGGCAGCAACAACAACAACAACAAAAGACAGAACAAAGATAGAGTACCCTGCCATAGTATGTAAAACATGTTAGCAGGACTGGTACAGGGTGACTGGCAAATGGATATGAAAGTAGGCAAAATGGTTTTAGTCCCATGAAATGGTAACATAGTACAGTACTAGGAAATACACTAGAAAGAGCAAGTAGATTAGGGTATTAGAAACTGAAAATAGGAAGAGCATAGGGAAGTGGAAGATTTTGGCAATGCTGAATGGAACATCTGCCTGTTTTTTGAACCTGACATGTGAGCAGAATTAATACTGAAATAAACTCTTTGAATAGAAAATATACCTTTCATTATCATAAATGGATGTTATATTACATTATTTGTAATCCAGAAATGGTTCATATACACTAAACCTTCCTCTATGAATAAGATAATCCTTCCCTTCTGCAAAATATTCTGGGTTGAAAGCCTGGACTAAAATAAGGCTGCAGATAATAATGTTCAAAAAAAGTATACTGCTGTACATACGATAAAACAGAGAAAACAGAAAAAATGGAGGAAAATTAGAACAAAGTGTATGAGGCAAGAATATGATTTTTCTAAGTCAAGCATTTAACCAAACTTTATAACTTAAACTAACAAAGAAAATAGTTTTCATACCTCTCCATCCAGATAGCTAAATAACTAGTAGAATGTTTAGCTAATGAAAGAAGACATTTGCTAAATGTCAGGCAGAATTCTTTTATGAGTGATTGTTTTCACAGCCCAAATCAGAGTGGAAGTAACTATTGTTATATAATTTGCAGAGTTACAGGCTGCACAAGAAGCTATAAGTTGGGTTGTGATGGTGTAATGAAATGAAGATTTCAGTAGCTGGTACTAAACATATAGATAACAGAAACATTGGTGGCATATCATGGCTGGAGAAGAGCTGGAAACTGGAGGACCTTTTACATACAAAAGGAAAGGTGGAAGAAAGCTGAGATTTTTGAGCATAACTTACCTGATTCTTTGGAGCCACAATGTGCCATGAACAAGTTACTCCTGCTGGGTAATCTCGATCAGGCCAATTAGGTGTTTTAAAGGATCCAGAAGGCTTATCTAGCCGTCCACCACAGTATTGATCTCCTAAAATATATATATACAATATTCAGCTAGTCCCCCAAAACCCAACTCCATAAATTAGTTTGCCCAAACCTTCTTACAAAGTACACAGTAAATCCAGTCTACAAGAGTCCATGTGTCTAAACCCAACTGTAATAGATTAGTCACAGAACTCTGCCACTAGCATCAATTCATTGGTTTTGGAGACTGCACCATGGTTCATTATTTCAGCCCTTCCTTTTTCCAATTGAGTGGCCACTTCCTTTCCCCTGCCCCATCAGTGCAGACAACTTTAAAAGAAAGGACCTGCATCATTTCAACTTATTAGGCACAACACGTCTTACAACATTTTTAAGCAGGAGTTTAAAAATTCTTAGTATTTGCATCAGATAAAATGTAGTGGGAGGCAACTGTATGAATTATTTATATAACAAAAATATAAGAGGGGAGGCATTGTTGTGTTAACTAGTTGCAACAAGAAAGCAACAAAGATTCTTGTTGCGCCTTAAAGACAAAGGGCCTTACTGCGACAGGTATTTCTCCTGCTACAATAGTGTTTCTAAAAATGCTATTCAAGCATATATATCAAATATATAAATATAAACTATAATTGAAAATAGTCTTATATTTAAAAGGGCCTTTTCTTCCTTGTGTGTGGGGGGGTTCCTGATCAGACTTCTAGTTAACTTCAGACTTAACTAATTGCTAATAACTGGCAGATGAAGCCAGCAGCTATTGATCTATCTATCTGCTGTATTTCAATGCTTTTAATCTGCCAGCAATTAGTAAGTCTGAAGTTAAGAAGAAACAAAAAGGAAGGAAGGAAGGAAGGAGTAATAAAATAAATGCTTTTTCAAACTGTAAAACTCTTTTCCTTTTGCATTTTAAGACGTGTGTATGTGTGTGTGTGTAGGAGTGTGAGAAAGAATAAGAGACAAATTTCAGAATGGAGCTGGAAAAGAAGGTGGAGTGGGGGGGAGGGGGAGGGGGAGGGGGAGTGGGGGGGAGGGGGAGGGTAGTGAACCACCCCAAATGCACCCACTGACTGCCCAAAATCATCATAAAATCGCAATTACAGTGGAAAAGTAGCAGGAAAGGAGGTCATTAATGGATTTTTTATAGTAGTAAAAATAAATGCTTTCAAAATTATCTCCCTTGGGAAAAACAACAGAAGTGCAATGGTATCATGTAATAAAGCTGAGGCAACAGAGTGACTAATGTGTTGCTATGGCACTATAACACCATGGTATAAGACTCCAAGAATTTTTATGTAGCACAAATTTTTGTGGACTCCTGCTCACTACACAGGTAGGCTACAGTCCAGGAAAGCTTACTCCAAACAATTTTTAGAAGTCTTTAAGGAATGCCAATCCTCCTTACTGTTATGATTATACAGTTGCTGGAAAAATCAATGTCAAAACCCTTTTATCAGGCTATCCACATTCTTCAGAGACATACTGGAAAGGAATGCTGCTTGAAGTATAAGGCACTCTGGAGACCTCTTTCCAGCCAGTATATTAAATCCTATACCATTATATATCATATTCATTCAAGAGCATTTCCTTCCTCTCATTCATAAGGGTCAGGAATTAGAATGCAGTTAACTCCAAACTTCAGATATGTTTTATTAAAGAAGAAAAGCACTATAGGTTTAGATAATGAAAAATGAAGTTAGCAGTTATTCACTAAACATAATCAACTTGCATATCTAGTCAATAAGAGAAAAATATTGATTTTTTAAAAGATGTATCTAGTCAAGTTTACTACTATTTTTTAAACCAATAGTGATATTTCAAACAAATACTTTTAATACAAATACACAGTAATTCTACAATACTACAGTATTTTGTTGCAATTTGGGGAAGGTGGCAATAATATATGTAGATATTATACTTCATTGGTTGATTACCAAATGAATTTCAGTTCTAAGTAAATCCTCCTTTCCAAAGATTTTTCTATGAAAGTATAGACCTTAATGAGTTTCTAATTGTAAGCTTTAAGGATTTTCAAAATACCTCTTTCATGTGGTTCTGCTGCAGAAAATTTTGCCACGAAGCCATTTCCAGCTGTATTGGCATCGGAAATCATTTGTACTAACATTTTATTGCTGTTGGCCACAAGAGCACCAGGTTTCAGTGTGCCACAGAACCTTCCAAGTCGTTGGCCATTTGTATGACCACTGTAAACATCCACAAAATCATATCGGCACAGGTTGTCACTTTCTAAGTCTATAAATCTAAAGGAAAGGACAACCACTTTTCCTTCAGGAACCTGCAGTAACAAAGGACAGAACAGCTTAAGGGTAATAGTTTATGAGTTATTTTTAGGATATAAATCTTACTCTTTATGTGTTTTACATGCTGTCTCATAAAGTGGGTATCAAGTCCTTCTGAAGCCTCCATTGTTTTCATATTAATGCTCCATCCAAATACTTGTCCTTCTGTTTTACACAAATAAGAAAATGTTAATCTGCCCTCTCTTCTCTTTAGATCAACACTCAATGATGCCATTTACCTTTTATTGTGTGGTAATATATTTTATCAGCAACACCTTGAAATTCTTAGCAATATTTTAAAACAGTAACATATTCAAATGCTTTAATATGGTATTTTAATAACAATTCTTTCAAAATCTTACTTTAAACATAGACCCTTATTTAAAAGGATCCTCTGTTTGCATGTAAAGAAATATTAAAACTTGTATGCCTCAACCATACTTATGATATAATGAGTGGCATGGATCATATGCTAGCACAACTAATGAAATCTCTTGCCCTAAAAAACGTGAAAGATTGCATGCACATGTGTGCAAATGATTGCTCCTGCTACTTTTTAGAGAAGCCATCAAGACATATTTTTCAGCTTGACCTTTTCAATATTTTTAGTAGAATAGTAATAATAATATAAATAATAATAAGGTACCCTGCTCCTCTAATGAAATACTCGGAGCGGGGTACAACAAAATTAAAAAATACAAGGTAAAACACCAGTCATATCCCTTCCCAACCTCCCCCCTTAAGATTAGATTAAACCAGGACTAGTTAAAATTGACATCAGTTAAAATTCGTTAAAATAGTAAAAACAAGGTGCAGTTTCATGGACAGTGCGAGTGCAATCCCCAATGGGTGGAATCAGAAGATTTAAACAGGGGGACAGCTAAGGTTAATCCCCCAGTTCCATTTACATTTCCATTTGCATTTTTCAGGGTCGGGGGTTAGTGTTATATTTATTCCCTCCTCAAGGGAAGGCCTGCCGGAAAAGATGTGTCTTTAAGGCCTTTTTAAAGCTGGTCAAAGATGTAATGAGATGCATCTCGTCCGGCAGGCCATTCCAAACTTAGGGGCGGTAGCTGAAAAAGTCCTCTGGGAGGTTGGTTTTCATAGGCTTCAGCAGATTCCTCCCAGAGGACCAAAGTGTGCGGGGCAGTTCGTATGGGAAGAGGCGGTCCCTAAGGTAAGACGGGCCTGAGCCATGTAGGGCTTTGAAGGTTAATACCAACACCTTGTACTGTGCCCAGAAACTAATGGGCAGCCAGTGGAGAGCTTTAAGCACAGGTGTTATGTGCTCTCTCCTTGATGTTCCTGTGATAAGCCTGGCTGCCATGTTCTGAAGTTTCTGGGTTAGGCACAAGGGTAGCCCCATGTAGAGCGTATTACAAAAATCCAGAGGTGAGGTTACTAGAGCGTGTATCACAGATTCCAGGTCTTTCGTATCCAGGAAAGGGTGCAGCTGGCGTATCAGCTGAAGCTGATAGCAGGCGCTCCTGACTACCGCATTCACATGACTAGTCATGGGAAGCGATGAGTCAAGGAGTACCCCCAGACTGCGGACAGAGTCCTTAGAGGAGAGTGTGACTCCACCCAGGACTGGAGGCTGTATTTCCAAGCCTGGTTTCGGACCGGTAACTGTTAGTACCTCTGTTTTGTCTGGATTTAGCTTCAATCTGTTTTCCTCATCCAATCCATCACCGCTGCAAGGCAGTCATTAAGAGGAGAGACGCCATCTGAAGTCTGAGCCGACGATCTGGTCATGGAGAGATATATCTGAGTGTCATCAGTGTACTGAAGACACTGAGCTCCATGCCTCCGAATGATCTCGCCCAGCGGCTTCATGTAGATATTAAATAGCATCAGGGACAGGATGGCGCCCTGAGGGACGCCGCAATTAAGCTGGATTTTGGAGGAGCAACTGACCCCGAGCTTCACCTTTTGGGATCTGTCAGAGAGAAAGGATCGGAACCACTGAAGAGCAGTGCCCCCGATTCCCAACTCCCTCAACCGACCCAAAGGGATGGAGTGATCTACAGTATCAAAAGCCGCTGAGAGATCCAAGAGCACTAACAGGGTCACACTACCCCTGTCAATGCTCAAGCGGAGGTCGTCGGTCAGAGTGACCATGGCAGTCTCCACTCCATGTCCTGTCCTGAAACCGATTTGGAATGGATCAAGATAATCGGCTTTATCCAAGACTACCTGGAGTTGAGTGGCAACCGCCCTCTCAATCACCTTGCTTAAAAATGGGAGCAAGGACACTGGTCTATAGTTGTTTCTATCCAGGAGATCAAGGGAGGACTTTTTCAGGAGGGGCTTAACCGCCGCCTCCTTGAGGAAAGATGGTAGGATGCCCTCCCTGAGGGACGCATTGAACGTGTTCCAAAGAAACGTTCTCAGTGGACAACCAGCCAAGATGGACAAGGATCAAGAGGGCAAGTCGTCTTCTGCATACTTCCAAGTAGCTTGTCCACGTCATCAGTACTTACAGATTGAAACTCATCCAATAATGTGACAGCAACGGATTCTTTCTCTTAATTAAGCAGAATTCTTTTTCTTAATGTTTTCAGTTACAGTTTTGTTTTCATGAGGTTTTCTTCTTTTTGATCTATTCCACAGCCTTGGTAGCTTCACCAAAAAGCAGCATTATATTTATATAATGTGTGTTCTACCTTACTGCCCAAATTTAGATTCAGTAAATAAAAAGGCACCATTGTTCATACATTTGTCCTGGCCTGTTGGAAGCTTTTTTTGCATGGTCCCAGTAGGAAACTGGCGATGTAGATCAGCCTTTCTCAGCCTGGCACCTTCCAGAAATGTTAGACTACAGTCCACCCTCCATATCTGCAGATGGCAAGCCCATGTTGAACCCAGTGGTGACATATGGTGACCACACTGGCCACCCAGTGGTGGTATGTGCATGTAGCCATGCTGGCATTAGGGACAGTCCTTGTTGTCCCAAGTGGTGGCACATACATGTAGCTGTGCTGCCATGAAGTTCCATTGTCTCTCATGATGGTGCCTCTGCATAGGCACGGCAGCATTGGGGACAATGCAGACTTGAGCATCTGCGGGGTGTGAATGTGTCTGGAAAGGACCCCCCATGGATACTGATGGCTGACTGTACAATGAACATCTAACCTTCAACCAGCATTTTTAGGTGTTTGAAACTGTAGTCAAAAACATCTGGAGTGCACCAGACTGGGAAAGACAAGATATGTCTTCTTTCCATTCATATGTATGGACAACAACAGGAAGCAATAATAATAATAAAAAAAACAAAAAAAACCCAAGATCACTGTCTGCCACTTTCTTGCCAGGAGCAAAAAAGCAAAGATTATAAATCAGTTGCATTTCTCTTTTTCTCCCTCCACCCTTTCTCTAGAGAGCTACTATACCAATTCCTTCATTTCCAAGGAAAAGAAAGTTGTTCTTCATTCACTGCAATGAAATGAAATGAAACACGAATATTTTGAAAGTAATTGTAATTTAAATGCAAACACATATATGATACACTATGTAATACAAAACAGAAGAAACTGAAGATAATAGATCTGATTTGCTAAATTCATGGTAAAACCAAAACAAGAGAGAGGGAGGGAGGGAGGGAGGGGGGAGAAGGGGGGGGAGCTCCCTGTCTCTGACATGCAGTTCTATTCTCTATCCCATGTTAAAATTAAAAACAAAACTCAGCTTGTGTCTATGGCCCGATCTAGACGGGCAAAAAGCGGAGCGTTAAGGGCTAAAAAGCCCGCCTTTAGGCTTAGGTCTACACCCTCCCTAACCCTAAAGCGTATGGATGCCGCCATTTTAAGATGGCAGCGTCCATATGGATGCGCCGCAAGAGCGTCATTATGTGTGCAGCTGCTAGATGCGCTGCGCACATAATGATGCCTTTGCGCCGCGGGAGGGTGCAAATCGCGCCCTTTCTGCGGTGCAAAAAAGGAGCTCCGAACGGAGCTCCTTTTTGGCGGCGGGTCTTTGCCGCGGCTTTTAGATGGCTGTGGCAAAGACCCAGGGAGGAAGGGGCCACGGTGGCGGCCCCTTCCTCCCTTCCTCCACAAGCAGGGTGCAGCAGGCGCCCAGGGCACCCACTGCATCCCGCTTAGAGGCCGCGGGGAACTGGCAGTTTGCCGCTTCCCCGCGGCCTCCAGAAGTGGCGGGATGGGGCCGCCAAGGCTGCCGGTATGGCAGCCTCGGCCTGGGGGCGGTCTAAATCGGGCCTATGTGTATGTGGAAAGCCAGGATGGGCAATGCGTAGTCTTCCAGATGTTATTCAACTGTAATTTTGGGACTGGCTAAGATTATTGAGAGTTGCAATCCAACAATATCAGGAGGGTCATAAGTTGTCTGTCCTTGATAAATATATAGATGGGGAACAAACACTTCCAACAGTGAAAATATTTTGCAGAATGCCAGCCCTCCAATTTTTTTTTTTTCGCATGGACAATTTGTGTAAACAGATATTGGCTTAGTTTCAAAAACACAATTACTGAATACATACAAAGATTTATTTTTGTCAGTGTGGTAGGGCTCTGCAGTTTTTATGGCCATATTTCTCACACAAATATTTACTTATGCTGTTTTCTATCTGCATTACCAAACTTCACCCAAATGGTCAAAACTTAAACTATTTTTCAGATGTTTGAATCTAGCTATTCAGGATCAAATTTTACATGCATTTGAATCAAGAGGATAATGCCTTCGCTCAATGGATTAATTTAATGGGATTCATATTCTGTCTCAGTAATAATTTCCAACTCATCTGTCCATGCTCTGATGTCTAAAGTGTGTGTGCACAGAGAAATGGCAATAGCTTAAGATCTGAATACCTATTCTGCAGTTCTCTTCTTTTACAGCCAACAAAACACTTCTTGGTCTTCATTCCTCCTCGTGAAGCTAAAGTGGATTCCCACTCCCAATTTCTTATCTGTGGCTCAAGTTACATTCACAGCACTAAGTATACAACTAACAGAGCCACAGTTCTGTCCTTGTACTATTGTAAGTTATTTTTCCCCAAACCTTCTTAAAGAGTGTTTAATGGACTGTAAAGGTTGGAGAGGGGAGCAAGGTTGCTAAAATTTAACACTGCTTACTGTAGTTAATAAAAAACAGTTTTTCAAAACACACTTCCTGTCACCAGAAGTATAATGGAATTCTGCAAATTGTCTACTTAAAGAACTATGGCAGCCTTGAATGCTATGTTTATATCCTATTTTTATCTACTATAGTTGAGTGTTCTTAGATTACTCACTCTAAATCACTGAGAACTGTCAAAAAGGGGATAATTTCCAAACCATTACTATGTGATGCTTTGTGTTTTGTGTCCTACAAATTACTATATGAGAGACGGTAATTGTAACAGTTTTAGTAGAACAACAGTTCAACTGCTCAGTCAAGGCTCTAATATAAAATGCTGAATGACCAGCTTCTATAGTTAAGAAACAGAGTAATCAAGCTTCTATAGTTAGCAAAATTAAAAAATGAGTCTTTTGACTGTAATTTATCTTTTTGTTCTCAAATACATTTAGATCTTCTAGTTTGCATTTATAGTAAACTGCTGCTGGTCATGAATTACACATGTTACACAAGAAATAAGTGTTGCAAGTATTAGGTTTCACCTATTTCAACCTCTAAAAAATATAATAGATAGTACAATAAACAAAGTACAGTAATTACATAGGTACAATACACAAAATTTAACTCTATGCATCTGAAGAAGTAGGCTCAAGATCATGAAGGCTCATGCTGCCAGTTAGCCTCAAAGGTGCTACAAGATTCTTTTGCATAAAAGTTTAACTCTGTATTTGTATAGTGGGTGTACATGCAGTGAGAAATCATCTAATAATTTCCATTCTCTTAACTTTTATCATATCAGTGAATAATGGTCATAAAAGTCATATCCCGGATATATCATAACCATATCCTAACCCTGCCTCCCTAGTTATCTGTTTTGGCTGCATTAATCTTCTTCCATATGAAGTTACAAGTTACAGTTTAAAGGTAATTTGCCATCTTAGTGTCCTCTAATTCAGTGCTACTCAATGTGGTAGGCTTTGGACCAGTGCTGGATGCTTTGGATGCTCTGGATGCTCATTCACAATGAGTTTCCAAGAAAGAAAGAAAGAAAGAAAGAAAGAAAGAAAGAAAGAAAGATAATCAATAGGCACAAGTGATGTCAGTCCCTGGCATGATGGTGGGAAAATCCTGCTGGTCCCTCACATCAGATATTTTAAGAAATGCTGCTGTAGTGCAATGTGTGTGTGTATGTGTCTTCAAATAAACTGTCAATAGAGTATTCTTAGCCAAGAAAATTCAGAAATTATTTTGTCAGATTCTCGGAAATACAGCCTACAGCACCGTGTATTTGTTGGCATTCATCCAGACACCAACCAGAAAGGATCCTGCTTAGGTTCCAGGATCAAAATGGATCTGGTGTTGTTAGAGTATTTAGGCAGTGCAATATACACCTTAAGATATTCCTAGATCAGTGGTAGTTTTAGACAAATGTAAGCAATCAAATTCTAGAAAGCAAAGTGGAAGTGGCACTATGAGAATTTGGGAAGAATAAATCATCAGGAACAGGTGATATTCCAACTGAACTGCTAAAATCCATAAAGAATCAACTCTAATGTTCACTAAAATATGCCAACAGGTATAAAAACCAAAACAATGCCCAACAGAGTATCAAAATACATCCCTGTCCACAAAAAAGGAAACACAAAAGATTGCAACAATTATAGGACCAAAGGATCAATTTCCTGCACAAGCAAAATTATGCTCAAAATTCTTCAGCACAGACTCCAAACATATATGGAGAGAAATCCTAGAGCTGTAAGTGGGGTTAAACATTAGGAAAGTGGAGTTAAGGGAAAGGAAAGAGGTACTATATACAGTAGTTAATAGAGCATACCAAATATATGGTAGTTAATAGAGCATACCAAAGAATTCCAAAAGTAAATCAGCATATGCTTTATAAACTATAGCGAAGCCTTTAACTGCATAGATCATAAAAAGCTATCGAAAGCTCTTAAAGACATGAAAGTGCCACTACATTTGATGGTCCTGATGAGAATCCTATCACTCTATTTGTTCAACTTGTATGCAGAAAATATCATACGAAAAGCAGTGTAACCCAAGAATCAGCACTTTGTCACCTCTCCATGACCCTCAATTTAATATCAAATTGTGCCAGGCAAGTAGCCCAAACAGGAGCTCCCCAGCATAGGAAACCAGCTATGCTAGGTTGAACTGGATAGCCTAGCCTGGGAGAAGCCCAAACTACTCAAGCCATGATGGAATCTCTCAAGATTGGAATCAGCGTATCTCCGAGACTATGGGGCTGTATATACATCCCACTGCCCCTTTCCTAGCTGGATCAGGGCTGTGGCAACCTTACACTGTGGCCCCAATCCAGCCTTACGAGAAGTGCCATGACGCTGTGCACCATGTGGAGTGGTGGAAGGCATCAGGGCACCCTGGGGGGCAGAGTTAGACATACATTGTGAGGACGCTACGCCCCAACTCTGCCCCCATGCCAGTCTTAATGGCTGGTGTGTACAGGGCCTATGGTGATAGTGAGCTAGATTGGGAGATGCTTGATATCATAGACAAAGGGAGTTTCCTTCTGGAAATGAAACTCTTTTCATCTTAGACCATTTTCACCAAATGTTCAGTTGTTACTGCATACCCAAACCATTCTTTTCCTCTGGAAATCCTCTGGTAATCCATTCATCCCAGGAATACTGTCCAGGGATGTGATTTTGAGTATAAATGTAGGTGCTTTGGTACTAGCAATTTTGAGGCCAAATAGACTGCTCCTAAGGGGTGGCATGTAGCTGTACCTTTCCTGGCTGGATGGGGGTTGTGGAAATCTCATGCCACGGCCCTGATCTGGCCTCTGGAGAGCACAAAAAGGAACTGCAAAAACCAGCTTTGTGTGCCCTCCAATGGGAGCCATAGCTGCAGCAGTGCAGCTTTATGATGCCCCTTCAGTGCTGCATCATGTGGATGCAGCACCAGAGGGGCATCATGGTGGTGCACACCGTCTGGACCAGTGTGTGCCATCATGGTGCCATGGGGGTGGAGTTAGGGTGTCCAGCATCAGGATGCTGTGTCCTGACTTCGCCCACAGGCCGGTGTTTTCTGCCAGTCTATATAGGGCCTTTGTCTAGTTTGGAGCAGGGTGGAACCTCTGTCTGACTTCTGCTAGATTCCTCAATAATCTGGCCACCCTCCACTTGCTGTATTGGCTATTGAGCCACTTCCATTCCAGAGGCCCACAGATCAGTGCTACACTTCAGGAAAGGTAGTAGTGCCTCTTTGCAACCCTCAAACTCATTGTTTCTCCCACCTTGACTTCATTAGTTCTTGGGTGTGTGCGTGAGAGTCTGTGTGCATGCATGTTGATTATATGACTAATAAAACGAAGAAACCTTGTTTGGAATTGCCTCTGGAGTTCTGTATGGTTTGGAACCAATATACAGAAAATAAGATTCCAGGCTGAATGATGCCCCAGCCAAGAAACACTTTTATTTGAGCTATTAAAATTCCCCCACTATATATTAATTTGTGGGAGCCATCTCGATATTCAGGATCAAATTATACATGCATTTCAGTTGCCTATCAATTTAGGTAACAGCAGTTTTAGACTCAGAAGAAGGAGGAGTGAAGAAAGGAAGGAACATCAACATTCTAAGATATGCCAATGATACCATGCTACTAGCGGAAAAATCATAGACTTGGAACACTTACTAAGGAAAGTTAAAGAAGAAAGTCCAAAGGCAGGCTTACTGCTGAACATTAAAAAAACCCAAAAATAATAACCACAGAGGATCTACATAAATTCAATTGAAGTAATGAGCAATGGATGCAGTTAAAGGTTTCCTGTACCTTGGCTCAAATAGTGATCAGAACAGAGACTGAAATCAAGAAATCAGAAGACTAAGAATGGGGAAGGGCAGCTATGAAAGAACTAGACAAGTTTCTAAAAAGTACAGATATACAACTGAACACTAAAGTCAGAATCATCTAATCTAAACCACTGTACTATGTATGCATTGTACTATGTATGCCCATCACTATGTATGTATGTGAGAGCTGGACAGTGAAGAAAGCTGATAAGAAGAAAATCAGCTCATTTGAGATGTGATGTTGGAGAAGACTGCTGAGGAAACTGTGGACATCCAAAAAGACAAGCAAATGGGTCTTTAAACAAATCAGGCATGAAATCTTCCTGGAAGCCAAGATGTTCAAACTGAGGCTGTTGCACTTTGGCCACATCATGAGAAGGTACAACTCACTGGAAAAGACAATAATGCTAGGAAAGGCAGAAGGTAGCAGAAAGAGAGGAAGACTGCACACCGGATGAATAGACTGAGAGGCTGAACAGACCAGCAATTTGAGCTGGCTGCCTGGGGTGTGGGGGTGTGGTGACCGTACACCATATGCCCTGACTCTGCATCCAATCCAGGGTCATGCTGCACACTCAACCAGATGGTGAGCAGTGTTGGGCCAACCAGATGGTGGGCAGAGAGGCACAGCAACCAGATCTCCATGCCACAAAGCACAGAAAAGCTACGGCACAGGTGAAAAGAGTGTCTCTTTTCCAGCCCCCAAAAGAGCAGTATTTTGCCACTCCTTTTTGGGCTGGAAAAACACCAAGTCAGGGTCGCGGCATATGGTTGCCATGGCACCAATCCAATGATCAAAGGGGTACCGCAGAGCTGCTCCTTCAAGGCAGTCTGTTTTGCCCCTCAGTCAGGGAGGTCACAGGCCTGAATTTGAAGGACCTAAGCAGATCAGTGGAGGATAGAGTGGCTTGGAGATATCTTATCCACGGGGTCCACTCAAGGGCAGTTAACAACGACAAAGCAACTTGTGGATTGTAACTTTCATCACTTCAACCCAGAGGAGGAATAGGAACCCTGGTGGTGCAGTGGTTAAATGCCTGTACTGCAGCCACTCACTCAAAACCATAAGGTGGCGAGTTCAAGACCAGCAAAAGGGCTCAAGCTCGACTCAGCCTTGCATCCTTCCGAGGTTGCTAAAATGAGTACCCAAATTGTTGGGGGCAAGTAGCTTACAGTTGTAAACCGCTTAGACACTCCTTAGGCGGTATGAAGCGGTATATAAATGAAGCAGTTTGTTTTGTTTGTTTGGCTTATTCTGGGAAAGGATAGGAGCATATATTCTATAACAATTGTCTAAAATAAGAGGTCCTAGATCTAGAAGTCTACATCTAAACACAGATTGGATTCTTTGTTTTAGGTCCTTGACTACACACTAATAATAATAATAATAATAATAATAATAATAATACTTTTTATTTATACCCCGCTTTTCAGTCATTTAGGCTATCAAAGCCTACTAATATGCTACCAATTTATTATCATAGGCATCTCACAAATCATTACAAGTACTAGCCATAGAGAAAAACTGCATACAGTATTGTTCTCTTTTAAACTGTTTTTGGTGCCAAATTTCTTACTGTGATCTTCCAAGTACATTTGCTGTTTGGGGGGTAAACTCCTGGAAATCCTTCACTCCCAATAAACCCTGATGCTCCAGTAAGAATTCCACCACATTTAAACGACCTGTGAAAGAAAAGAATAACTGACATATCATTGACAAAATCCACAGAGCATCTGTAAAAAGCAATTAAAATATCTGTAACTAAAATTCATTAACCTCTGTCAAGTACACATTAGCTATTCATTAGTCAGGTCCATTCCACTAGGGAAGAAACTGAGTTGTTGTTTTTTTTAAATGAGTGAAGATGCTTAATAGTTAGATTTTAGACAATATACCAATCATGTGTACACATCTGCATAAGCACACAGCCTACTGTGGTCATTATGCAGTTTCTTGATAGCACACTACATGAAATGATTAGTTATATTTTATATATGTATATAGTTGTTTTACCCAAAGTTTGAAAGTATTTCAATGCTTTTGGATGTAATGCTAAGCCATGGGACACCCATGACAGTGGTTTTTTTAAAAAATTTTTATCTTAATTTATTTATCTAAATCCTTGTATCTCACCCTGTATCTAAAGATCTCAGGGCAGCTTACAATAAAACCTACAGGATTAATTTAAAATAACATACAAAATAAAATAATTTTAAAAGGCCAGAAACACAATGAACAAATTAAAAAGACATATCAAAGACAGTTAATGTACTTTAAAACAATTCAAAACCAGACATGTGTGGATGTATAAAACCAGTAAGGCCCAAAGAGTCTTAGAGGATAACCAAGGCTGTTTAGATTCTGTGCCCTGGCCTGAAATGGGTCCAAATAATCTGGAAGCCAAATGAGTTGGGGACAGCATGTTACTGGACACAGTTTGAGCCAGTGGCAAGCAGGGACTGGGCTGGCAGCGGGTGAAGTGCTGGAATGTGTCTCTCCTGCCACAAACACATTTAGACTTCCTCCCTTTCTGTCTCTCTCAATCTATCTCACACACATATCAGGTCATTACAATTATCCCCAGCACATGAAACAGCTGACAGTCCATAAAACAGCAGTCTAACAGACTATAGGGAACAGGGAATTGGCATAAGGATGAGATTCAGCAGAGGCTAGAGTACTAGTGAGCAGGCTGCAAGGGCTGCATGTGAGTGACCCATGGGTTGCTTATGCATGCTTTGTGTGTCTATGTGCCTTTAAATTAGCTGTTGATTTATGATGACCCCATGAATTTCAAAGTGTTTTCTTAGGTAAGGAATACTCAGAGGTGGTTTTGCCAGTTCCTTCCTCTGAAATATAACCTATGGTATCTGATATTCATTGGTAGTCTTCCATCCAAGTACTAACCAGGTCTGAACCTGCTTAGCCCAAGACCAGAGAGGATCTGGTGAATTTAGGATACTTAAACCATCCCCACTTTCTTGTGAAACAGTTCTAAAGAAATAGGGATTTCTTGTTCAGGTCTGTGCTAGACAAAGAAGATGGAACATGGAAGTGGAGGTTGGGGAAAATAAACTTATTTTCAAAACAGTGCACTGTGGTTTATACTGCTGTGTCCCAAAGTAAACCACAATGTAAATGAGGGCAATATTATTTTGTTTTATAAATGTGGGTGGAAATAATAATGACTTGTTAATGCCAATTGAAATGCCAAGACTGTGGCAGCTGCTGGCCCAAGAGTTTTAAAAATCCCTGTATATATCACACAACTTCCATATCAAGGGCAGAGATGACACTCAGATGATTCCTGCTTTGATGGAACTTGAGCCCTAAAGTTGAGCTCTGTATAATTTGTACTAAATTGAATTCTGTGGTGTGTACTGTTTATGTAAATTACATTACATTTCAATAATTTTGCTTATACTGCATAACTCAATTCTGCTTTATGGGGAATGACAAACAACTGCTTTATGGGGAATAAACAATAACAAGACTGACTATTGAAAACCACTTTGGCCACACTCTGGCTGGAGAAATGTAACACTATACAGTATAGCTTGCCTGTCAAAGCCAGATGTTGTCTAATGAGAATGACAAACTGATATAGTAAACTTTTAGAAGTACCTGATTCTAAAGAAAGTACAAGGTGGACATAAATTGTATCACAACTGATAGATGGTATGAACATAACTATAGAAAATTCTTGAGAGCAAGAATCATCAAATGGTGATCAAAAGACAAAAAGTAGCAGACCACATGGGTGGGTCTAGCAGTTATGGCAGGGTCACTAGACAAGACTCATCCAGTGACTCATCCTCTTTCCAAGAACAAGATATGACACAGATATGAAAAACTGTTGACTAATGCCCAGTGAAGGAATAATTTAGATCTAGGGATGGACTGACTTCTGATTTACACAATCTCCTTTTTCTTTACAAAAATCCTAATAGTTTACCTAAGTTTTACAAACTCATCAAGAAAGATGGTATGATCTGAACCAGGATCAGGAGCTCTTTAAGGTGTAAATTAAGGACAAAGGCAGATAAATTTTCTCACTGAGGTCTGAATACACACTGTCTGAGTCTGTGTTAATACACAGGGCTACTTTCATACCAGCAGAACAATGTATGTTGATATGCACATAAAGCCCTACCATACAGCTGCCAACAACACAGCCAGCTAGAAACATACCTTGTGTGTGTGTGTCATTTTGGGGGATGGGCTAAGCAACAACCCACTTTAGACTTCCTTTCAATGTTTAATGGGAGCAAACACATGAATTTCCCTTCTGCCTTCATTTAATTCTGTTACATTATTTTGATCAACTCCATTTGGTTCAGATCAAGTCCTTCATTCTTTGCAAACAATCACAGCTGGAATCAGAAGACACATGGGCGGCAAATTATGGACTGGCTCATTGTTCATCATCAGGCCATGATCAACATTCTTGTCATAATTGTCGCTGGAAGGATGGGAAACGTACGGCTTGAGATGTTGAACTGCAACTCCCATGGACCACAGCTGGCATGACAAATAATGGGAGCTGTAGCTCAACAACATCTAGAAGCCCACAGAGTTCCCATTCCTGTCCTAGACAAGCTCTCTTATTTAATTAATAAAGCTCTCTTATTTAATTAATTCCATCAATCAAGTGAAAAAACAACAATATGATACCATGTTGTTTTTCCATACAACATACAACAGTCATGTTAGCATGTTGGTAAAGTTGATTGTATTTAATATGCTTTAATAAAAGATATGCTTTGATTGTGTACTCCTCCGTGGCTTGGGGTTGGACTGGATGGCCCTTGAGGTCTTTCCAAGTATATGATTCTATGAATCTATGAGATTTATCATTTGTTGTTGTTGACTGCCGAGTTGACCGTGACTCATGATGAGTCTGGATGAGACATCTCCAAGAACCCCTGTCCTCCACTGCTCTGCTTAGGTCCTATAATCAGGCCAGTGACCTCCCTGATTGAGTCCATCCATCTGATGTGCGGTCTTCCTCTCTTACTACTACTCTCTACTTTTCCCAGCACTATTGTCTTTCCTAGTGAGTCATGCCTTCTTATGATGTAGCCAAAGTATGACAGCCTCAATTTGATCATCTTGGTTTTCGAAGAGATTTCAGGCTTGATCTGTTCTAGGACCTAATTGTTTGTCTTTTAGGCTATCCATAGCATCTGCGGCACCATCACCACATATTAAAAGAGTTAATTTTCTTTTTATCCACTTTCTTCACTGTCCAGCTCTTACATCTGCATATGGTGATGGGGAATACAATGGCTTAGACGATTCTAACTTCAGTTCTTGATTTTGGCTCTGTAGGATCATATATAATACCAAATCAACATCTATTGAAATTGTTTAGAAATTTCAGATGACACAGAATAGAATCATAGACTCATAAATTAATAGAATCATAGAGTTGGAAAGACCTCAAGGGCCATCCAGTACAACCCCCAGCCATGGAGGAATATGTGTCAAAGCACTCCCAACAGATGGCTATCCAGCCTCTGTTTAAAAGCCTCCAAAGAAGGAGACTCCACCACACTTCTAGGTAGCATGTCCCATTGTCCAACTGTCTTATTTTCGGGGTGTTCTTCCTAATGTCTAGGTGGAATATCTTTTCCTATAGTTTGAACCTGTTGCTTTGTGTCCTGTTCTCTGGAGCAGCAGAAAACAAGCTTACTCCATCCTCAATATGACATCCTTTCAAATATTTAAACTTGGGATTTTTCACAAGGGGAAAAATGGAAGATTAAACTGGTCACAATGCGAGGTCATCTAGGGCATTAGGGATAATTTCGCAATTGCTTTTTAGGTGACGCTGCACACAAACCACTCAGAATCCAGACAGAAAGTGAGGTGAATCAGGGAATAAGCATTTTTGCAAAAATACCATGCTCTCATTTCCAGTTCACTCACAAATTTGCTTTCTTCACATAATTACAGCAGTCTGAAAACCATGGACCTTATCACATGTGAGGAATTTCTCTCAATTTCGCAATAGTAATTTTCGTATTCAATTCGAAATTTCGCGTGATTGCGTGAAAGTGCATCACACAATGATATAGCTAGGTTATTTCGCAAAATAAATTGCGCTATGGATTCGCAAATCACGCGATTGCACGAAAGCTTATTATACATTATTGTACATTTATACAAACACATTCAGGAATATCTTATTACACCAGTGGATTTCTAAATGCGAAATTGCTCTCCTGCACATGCCCAATTCTCAACCGATGCCATGGTGACCTCATGTACTTCCAGGTCATTGAGTCTGGGTACTCCCTCTGCAATTTCCAGTTCCTCCCTGAAATGTAAAAGTACTTCTTCCTCATTTTCACGTGAAAGCCTGCAAGCAGCTAAGGGTTTTACTTGTACTTTTTCCTCATTTTCACGTGAAAGCCTGCAAGCAGCTAAGGGTTTTACTTGTACTTTTTCCTCATTTTCACGTGAAAGCCTGCAAGCAGCTAAGGGTTTTACTTGTACTTTTTCCTCATTTTCACGTGAAAGCCTGCAAGCAGCTAAGGGTTTTACTTGTACTTTTTCCTCATTTTCACGTGAAAGCCTGCAAGCAGCTAAGGGTTTTACTTGTACTTTTCCCCCATTTTCACGTGAAAGCCTGCAAGCAGCTAAGGGTTTTACTTGCTGTGCTTTTTCCCCAGATATAGGATGGGGGACACCTGGATGAATGAAACTATGTGTGAAAGGGATTCAGGAGTCCAAGTAGACCATAAGCTGAACATGAGTCTACAGTGCGATGTGGCAGCTAAAAAGGCCAATGCTATTCATAGAATCCTAGAGTTGGAAGGGACTCTAAGGGCCATCTAGTCCAACCCCCTGCCATGCAGGAACTCTCAATCAAAGCACACCCAACATATGGCTATCCAGCCTCTGTTTAGAGGTTAGGTTGCATCAATAGGAGTATAGTGTCTAGATCAAGGGAAGTAATAGTGCAACTCTATTCTGCTTTGGTCAGGCCCCACCTGGAATACTGTGTCCAGTTCTGGGCACCACAATTCAAAAAGGATGTGGAGAAACTGGAGCGAGTCCAAAGGAGGACAACTAAGATGGTGAAGGGTCTGGAAACCATGCCCTATGAGGAACGCCTCAGGGAACTGGGGATGTTTAGCCTCGAGAAGAGATGGTTAAGAGGTGATATTTGAAGGGATGTCACATTGAGGAAGGAGCAAGCTTGTTTTCTGCTGCTCCAGAGAACAGGACCCAGAATAATGGATGGAAACTCAATAAAAAGAGATTCTACCACATTAATAAAAGAGATTCTACCATATTAATAAAAAGAGATTCTCTCTAGGAGGAACTTCCTGACAGTAAGGGCTGTTCGACAGTGGAACACTCTCCCTTGGAGTGGAGTCTCTTTCTTTGGAGGTCTTAAATCAGAGGCTGGATGGCCATCTTTCGGGAATGTTTTGATGGAGAGTTCCTGCATGGCAGGGGGTTGGACTGAATGGCCCTTGTGGTCTCTTCCAACTCTGTGATTCTATGAATCTATGATTTTGGACCATGCCCAAAGCTGCATGCGCGCTGAGATGTTGGTGTGCCATGGAGGAATTCCCCATCAAAGCATCCTCCATGTTGGCCCCGCATCCTAAGTCGCATGCGTGCTGAGATGTTGGTGTGCCATGCCATGCAGGAATTCCCCATCAAAGCATCCTCCATGTTGGACCAGTGCCCAAAGCCCCATGTGCGCTGAGATGTTGGTGTGCCATGCAGGAATTCCCCATCAAATCATGCTGCATGTTATTGGTCAGAATAGAAGACTCTCAGGACCCCATGCCCCATGACATGAGTGTCATCTTGAAATCACTGTAACAGTGCCAATTCTTATCTACCCGGACAAGTGGTGCCATGCATGAATTCTATGGAATGAATGGGAACCAGGGCAGATGGGGGTCTGTTTGGATAGCCCTTGGGGACCTCATCTTAACTGGGCAAGTGAAGGAGGAATTGCTATGGCAACTGTTGGAAGGCAGGAATCACGCAAAAAGATGAGGGTAAAGCTGGCACTAGATGAGCATAAAAGTGCTCCCTCTTCTGGCCACCTGTTCATGCATGGCAAAACATTTTGGGCACTACAGGAAGTAAAAAGGAGAAGCCAGCACCATGAAGGATCATGGGAATTGTAGTAATGATGGCGAAATTGGGGATGAATAGAAATGCCTATCACACCCCCAAAAAGCGAAATGAATACGAAATTGCCAGGGAATAGGAATTGTAAGTCCGCTAGTTCACCGAATTTGCCTATTTTCTGATTGCGTTTGGACCACATTCGCATATTAGGCAAAAGCATATAATAACCTTTCACGCAATTACGTGAAAACTCCCATTTCGTTCGCAAAAACAAGCAATTGCATGTAATGAGAAATCACGCAATCGCGCGAAACCTAATGATTGCATTCGCAAAATCAGCAATTGCATGTGGTGAGAAATCACGCAATCGCGCGAAACCCCATGATTGCGTTCGGTTTTTCAGGAAAAAATTGGTCGTGTAATAAGCTCCCATATCACTGATTCTCCCTGTTCCAATTTCCTATGGTTCCTTGCTGTGCTAAGGAGAGGGAGGCAGCCTTGTTCTTAAAGGAATGCACACACACACACACCCCTTTTCTTGGTCTCTTCCTCTTGCAGCCTCTAAGGGAACACCTGGTGGGAGAACAAGAGAGAGGACATTTTGGAATTCCTCCTGTACAGGAGGGAGAAATGGAGGATATGTCCTGGAAAAGGAGGGCATCTGGGAGTTTCAGCTGTTGCTGAAACCAGGCAAGTTTATGGACCAGCCCTGTCTTCTTTCTCGCTAGTGTGTGTGTGTTTGTGTGTGTTTGTGCATGGTTTTATGGGAGTTTGCAAAGGGAAACCTCAGCTTCCCTTCTTCTGAAACAGCTTCTGGAGCAAAGAGGGTTTTCCTCTCCGGTTTCCCTTCCCTCTCTGGAGCATGTGTGTAGATGCACTTGTGGAAATGACAGTATGGAGCATGCACAAAAAAAGTTTTTTCCAAGCTAGCAACAGCATTTGTCCTCATCTGTCCTCACCCAAATTTGCTTTCAACCCACTTTCTTGTCTAAATAATGTACTTTTAACCCCTTGTTGTGCTCTGTGTGTGATAAGCATTAGCAAATTTCATTGCTTTTCTGGGATGCCAACATTTTAACCATTTTCGGTATGGAAGTACATAGGTCACGGTGTGAAAAAGTCCATGGCTATAATGTCAACCTCTTTTTCAGGCTAAACATACCCAGCTCTAAAGCCGCTCCTCATAGGGCATGGTCTCCAGATCTATCACTATATTGGTCACCCTCCCCTGAACACACTCCATTATCATGTTTTAGTGATAATGGATGGGGAAAAAAATTGAACTACCCCTGTAAGTAGGAAAAATGTATTAACAACCTGCCTGCCACTGTTGAGCCCCTCCACCTTATAAATAGTTCCAGGGACCCCGCTTTGGGTGGTGAAGGACACTATCCTGTTGCCAAAATAGAAGGAAAATTCATCTGGCACTTCAGCTGTTTTCTGGGCTTAAAGAGGTAAGGGGGCACCACTTTGTTTTCTTGTCTCCAGCAGTAAACATCTTGGTTTGGGCCATCTGTAGCATCTGTCCAATGTGTGCCCTAACATACCTACTGGCATGTTTTCCCTCCAAATATCACGGGTGTTGATGTGGTGAACAAGTACTAAATCTGGAGGCCACTTAAGTATGAATCACCTCCCATTCCTCAGAACAGTAGCACGCTTCTTTAGAAGCAAAAGGGGGCACTTTTTATAAAGCTGTCCATAAAATAAGTCAAGCTTTTTGAACAAACAGAAGCCACACTTTTCAACACAGATGGAAACTCTTACTTTCCCTGGAAGCCTGAGATGGGAGGGCCAGTTGTGGTGACTTTGTGGTGAGGGAAATGCACTCTGTGCGTACGCAGATGCAGTCATTCCCCTCCTCTCAAATCCTGACAATCCTTCATATGACAAGGGGGCATTCAGAATCGAAATCAACTTTCCAGCATAGTACCCAGGAAAAGCTCCTAAAATTATATTTAAAACAAAGATCTATCAGCCTAACATTGATGAAAAAGTTGTCTGCCACTCACAAGTGCTAAAAACTGGAAGCCAGTGCTCAAACGTTTGCCCTGGGGAACTCATCCCTTGTACTAACTTTAAAAGACAACTCTAAAGGAGACAAGAGAAAGTGTACACACCCATAATGTGTGGAAAACATACGCCCTCATTCTCTCTCAGGCAGCATCTGCACTACAGAAATAATGCAGTCTGAAACCGCTTTAACTACCATGGCTCAATGGTATGGGATTTTGGGATTTATGAAACATTTCACCTTCTCTGTCAGAGAGCTCTCTGGTGCCACAACAAGCTACCAACTTCAGGATCCCATGGCATGGAACCAACACAAGAGGAGGCTTACACAGAAACTGGACAAAAAAAGGAGAGAAGAAAAACAAGGAGCGGACACGCTATATATCTCTAAGTACAGATATCAACAAATAATGAGATAATGTGCAATTTCTTCAACTATTTCAAGTGTAATTAAACCACAGTCAATGGAAAGAGTGATTATCATATTGGTAGAGAGGGCATTAATGTCAATAATGATAAAAGGCAAATATTTATGTGATGGCTATCCTATATTGGCTACCAAGGACTCATCCTAGCAGGAAGAGGATTTGCCTTTTATCACTGCATACCATCCACAGCTATATCCTTGCAAGTAGTTTGAACTCTACACTGGGTGACCTTGGGGCAAGTCACACTCTCTCAGCCTCGCAGGATGGCAATGGCAATCCTCCTCTGAAGAAACTCGCCAAGAGCAGCAACCCATGATAGCCTTAGAGTCACCACCACAACTTTTTGACTGCATGGGAGCACATGTTGCCCGAAACAGAGGACTATTTTGTGGGGGGCATCCAGAGGTTGAGGGGAAGGATGTCCACACTGGAGCAATAACCCGGTTTGGCCCCGCTTTAAACTCTTTCTGGCTCAAGGCTATGGAATTCTGGGAGTTGGAGTTTGTTGCTCCAGTCTGGATGCAGCCTTAAAAGTCTTCCTCAAAACAGAGGGCCTTTTGGGAATGCTGGAATGTAGGACATGCCCTGGGAAAAGGAAGACCTCTGGCTACCCTGAGCAAAAAATGAGGACGAGGCGCCCCAAAATGTAAGGCAGGAAAGAAAAAAAATAGAGGACACATCATAGCCACATAGAAAGTGAAACACACACAGCATGCCTTCTTTTCTTGAGCCTGCTCCAAATGGAGAGGCTGCCTCCTCCAGTCCTGAAGAGGAGGAGGAGGGAATGGAGGACGGGTCCGGGAAAAGGAGGACGGGGCTGGAGGGCTCACCTGGGTCTTAGCTGCTGCTTGGGCTGGGCTCCGGTGGCCAAGAGGACCCCCAGGAGGGCCACCAAGGAGGACAGAAGGGCTGCTGCTGCTGCTGCTGCCATGCTTTCCCTCTCAGAGACTGAGTCTGGCGAGGCTTAGGTTGTTGTCTCCTTTTTATAAAAGCCTCCTCTCTTTCTGCTGCTGCAACTGAGCCCCTGGAGGAGGGTCCCTCCCTGACTCTCACAGTCCCTCACTGGCCCACATTTATTTGTTGACCAAAGGGAAGGGGGGGATGGGGAGAGGGAGCAGGACAGCAGGACACCTCCTCCCTTCCCTCCTTTGCCTCCTCTCCTCTGCTTTGAGGGGAAGAAAGTCCTCCTTCTTGAGGGGGACCAGGCACGTCCTCCTTTTCCAGGACATGCCCTCCATTCAGGGGCACCAGAGGGGTGGCCTCCTTCTCCTCCATTCCCACCTTCTGCCCAGGAGGAATGCCCAAAGGTCCCCCCTCTGGAGCACAACTAAGAAGCAGCCATTTATATTTCTACATCAGTACTCTATTTATGAGTATGAGTCTTATATTTTTATAAAAGTGTTTTGAGCTTTTTTTAAAAAAAAATTGGCTCATGCCTTCCATTCCCCCCCCCCTTGGAGGTCCTACATTTTGCCATGCCTGGTCCTCCTTTGGGGTTAGGGCATCTGGTCCCCCTGACTCCATGACGTTTTAATATGATATAGTTGAGCGGGGCAGGGGAATAATAGAGTCTATTTTAATGTATGTTGTATTTTATACTGTGTTTTGCTGATACTGCAAACTGCCTTGGGATAATAATAAATAAATATTATTATTATTAAATTATTATTATTATTATTATTATTATTATTATTATTTCAGCATGTTCTGTCCAGGAGGAATTCCAAAAAGTCTTCCATCTAGAGCAGGACTAAGAAGCATGAATTTACATTTATATCAGTGCTTTTAGCTTTTATGTGGTTATGTAATTCTTGAAGATCCTGCATTTTGTCGTGCCTGGTCCTACTGTTCAGGAGGAATTCCAAAATGTCCTCAACTTTGAGCATGACTAAGAAGCATGAATTTATATATCTATGATCATTTTGAGCTTTTATTTGGGATTGTCCTCCATTTTGCAGTGCCTGGTCCTCCTTTGTGGTTCAGACACCTGGCCACCCTGGTCTCCAGAGTCATAGGAGTTTATCACATGGGAGGGATCCGTTCAAAACCAGGATTTAAAGTGAAAACCCCCCAGAAAAAGGGGATTTATTATCAGACGACAGACATTCAGGTTAACCCAACATTAACCCGGACAGAAAGTAGTATACAAAAGCACAATTGATTTTCAGACAACGTTGCTGTTAAGCTACATTAACGCGACATTAACCCGGCTAGAAAGTCAACAAAATGCGATTCTTTTTATTTCCAGAAAATCCCAAAAGTAAAAAGAATTGGGTTTTGTCAACTTTCTAGACACTTTAATGTTGCATTAACACTGATGTGTCTGAAAATCAATCTTGCTTTTGCATATCTTCTTAGGTTTTTTTTGGGGGGGGGGGTTAAATCCCATTTTAAATCCCATTTCTGCATGGAATGCCCTCCCATGTGATAAACTCCACAGTCCAACATTAAAACCACAGCACCACATTGCCTTTTCCACTGGGAGTCATGGCCAAAAGTCAGAGTGACCAGACATCCTCCTTTTCCAGGATCTGTCCTCCATTTCAACCTTCTCTCCAGGAGGAATTCCAAAATGTCCTCTGTTTGGAGCACTACTAAGAAGCATGAATTTATATTTAGTATTCATGATTTTAGCTTTTATTTGGGAACGGCCTGCATTGTGAGATTGGCTATTGCCCATCAGAAGTGATAGAAATAGAAAAAGAAACATTCTAAATAGGAAGCTGCTGGGTCTTCTTATACGATCTGGCATGTTTTGAGGCACCAGAGCATAGGCAGGGCAAAGCAGCATTGGGCATGCCTCAGCATACATTTGTACACAAGCCACCTCTAAGATATATGACAATAATATCCCACACATACAATATCACAAGTCATTAAAGGTAGGGTAAAGGTATCCCCCTTTGACAAGGTTGTCATGTCAAGTCATGTCCAACTGTAGGGGTGGTGTTCATCTCCATTACTAAGCCAAAGAGCCAGTGTTGTCAAAGACGACTCTGTGATCATTTGGCCAACATGACTGCATGGAATGTTGTTACTTTCTCACCAAAGTGGTACCTATTTATCTACTTCCACTTTTACATGCTTTTGGACTGCTAGGTTGGCAGAAGCTGGAATTAGTGATGGGAGCTCACTTCAGCACACGGCACTTGGGCCTCGAATGGTCAACGTGCCAATCTTCCAATCATCAGAATTGGCATCTTAACCACTGAGCCAGCGCGTCCCTGGAATTACCAACAAAACAAAATGAAATTGATATCACATAATACTAGGACCAATCCACTGAAGGCGAATGGTGGGATATTCTATGCAGCACTGCACAGATAAAAAGAAATACATTTTTGCACAGTTAAGCTGTAGAATTCATGACCTCAAGATGAAATGATGGCTGCCACCTTGGGAGGCTTTAAAAGGGAACTGGGCAAATCAGTTAAGCAATTAGTCACAATGTACTTATACTCCCTGCAGTA
Source organism: Urosaurus nigricauda (assembly GCA_034509955.1). Taxonomy (NCBI): domain Eukaryota; kingdom Metazoa; phylum Chordata; class Lepidosauria; order Squamata; family Phrynosomatidae; genus Urosaurus; species Urosaurus nigricauda. The sequence continues at coordinate 242,606,211 of JAOEGL010000003.1, forward strand.
CCTGAAGTGGTATGCATTTGTATAACCAGTGCTGGGTTTAATTTTTAAAATATTTAAACTGTGTTTTAACCATTGTGCAACTCTGAAGAGCAGGGTTTGATTCCCCACTCAGCCATATAACCCACTGGGTGACCTTGGGGAAGTCACATGCTCTCAGCCTCAGAGGAAGGCAATGGCAAACTTTCTCTGAACAAATCTTGCCAAGAAAGCCCTTCGATATGGTCGTCTTAGGGTTGCCATAAGTTGGAAATGAGTTGAAGGCACACAACAACAACTTGAGTTCCAGATTGGAAGAAGGTGGGATATAAATAAATATGCTGATATTGGTGGTGGTGCTATTTGACACATGTTCTACATGTTTCCACATACAACTATGAAAATAGAATGCTGGACTAGGTAGACCTATGAACTATTTTTTGTCAGTTATGGTCCTGCTTAGTATGGTTCTGGTGCTTGACTCTTTGTTTTTTTAAAAAATCTTTTTGCCCCTTGATAGAGTGTCTGCATTACCATTAATATTATGGGGGGAAATCCATAAGGCTATGCGCATACCACTGTTATATTTTTAGGCCACAAATCTCAACTTCTGAGGGGGAAGGGAAAAGAAATCAGCGCTGCTCACTTTTGCTTTTGTAAACCATCTGAAAGTGGTGACATTACATGACCATCTTTTGAGAATGTTAGTTTTGAGTCAAATGATACATTTGATGGATTTTATTTATTATCATTTGTCACAGACACCTTTATTGAACAACATCCAGAGTGGAGAAGAGCCTGAAAGGAAAAACAAACAAACAAACAAACAGAATACATGTGTTGTTGCCAACCAGTCATTACGGCAAGGCTTTTATACTTTGGCAGTGGCTGTATAAACAGCTGAAGAGCATGTGTAATGTGCCTTATGGCAATGGTTCCATGTTAGGAAAACATTCATCTGTTGCATGAGGTCTGTCATAAAATTTTCAAAGGTACAAGAGCCTGCTTCCAAGGAGAGCAACACTGTGGAGGAATAATGTCAGATACTGTGGATGAATAATGTCAGACAACTGCTAGTTGTGTGTTGGCTTTCCCTTTGGTCTGTACAGATGGAGACATGGCTTTAGATTCAGAGGTACAGAATACAACATATATCTATTTGATTTTGGTGCTATCCATAATTCAACATTATCTTAGGGCTGATCTGAACACAAGCATGGCAAAGGTGAGTGTAAGAGAGGCATATCTTGCTTATTTGGTTGGAACTCGAAAATCATCGGAAACCCCAGCTAGATTCACGCTAGCCTTTAGACAGTTTCAGGTCAAAAGCTCACACAGCACATGTATTTGCTCCATCCCAGAGCAGGACCTGTTCCCAGCTCTGCCAGCCTAAGCACTAAACAAGCCCATTTTTAACCTTAAACAAACAAACAAACCAACCCTTAGGTTTATCACACTAGAGGGCAAACAGGATTTAAACAGGAATTAAACAGGAAATGACCTATGTTAAACATAAGGCTTGCTGCCAATGTTTTTGAATCAGAATTGATTTGGGAGTTTGTCAAGGTAGGAGCACCCGGCTCTGTGATGTTGAAATCAGTAACATGTACAGCACACTTGTCAGATAGTCAGTTCATACTTCCAGAACAAAGTTCCTCATGCCTGTGTCAAACTGTTTTACTTCCCTGCATGAAATCAATTTTCTCCTCCCTGCAAAAAATGTAATTTTCCACAGACCTATGATTCCTCCTCAAACCAGTGTACATATTTAACATTTTAAAATCATAGAATCATAGAGTTGGAAGAGACCACAAGGGCCATCCAGTCCAACCCCCTGCCATGCAGGAACTCCAAGTCAAAGCATCCCTGACAGATGGCCATCCAGCCTCTGCTTAAAGACCCCTAAGGAAGGAGACTCCACTACACTCCGAGGGAGTGTGTTCCACTGTCGAACAGCCCTTACTGTCAGGAAGTTCCTCCTAATGTTGAGGTGGAATCTCTTTTCCTGCAGTTTGCATCCATTGTTCCGCGTTCTAGTCTCTGCAGCAGCAGAAAACAAGTTTGCTCCCTCCTCAATATGACATCCCTTCAAATATTTAAACAGGGCTATCATATCACCTCTTAACCTTCTCTTCTCCAGGCTAAACATCCCCAGCTCCCTAAGGCGTTCTTCATAGGGCAAGGTTTCCAGACCCTTCACCATCTTAGTTGCCCTCCTTTGGACATGCTCCAGTTTCTCCACATCTTTTTTGAAATGTGGTGCCCAGAACTGGACACAGTATTCCAGGTGGGGCCTGACCAAAGCAGAATAGAGTGGCACTATAACTTCCCTTGATCTAGAAACTATACTTCTATTGATGCAGCCTAAAATTGCATTGGCTTTTTTAGCTGCCGCATCACACTGTTGACTCATGTTCAGCTTATGGTCTACTTGGACTCCTAGATCCCTTTCACATGTGGTCTCATTCAGCCAGGTGTCCCCCATCCTATATCTGTGCATTTCATTTTTCCGCCCTAAGTGCAGAACCTTACATTTCTCCGCATTGAATTTCATTTTGTTAGCACTGGCCCAGCTTTCTAGTCTATTCAGGTCATTTTGAATTTTGATCCTGTCCTCTGGGGTATTAGCTACTCCTCCCAGTTTAGTGTCATCTGCAAATTTGATAAGTATGCCCCCAATTCTGTCATCCAAATCGTTAATAAAGATGTTGAATAGCACTGGGCCCAGGACAGAGCCCTGTGTGACCCCACTGGTCACTTCTCTCCAGGATGAAAAGGAGCCATTGTTGAGCACCCTTTGAGTTCGGCCAGTCAACCAATTACAAATCCATGTAACTGTTAACTTGTCTATCCCACATTTTGCAAGCTTGTTTGCAAGAATGTCATGGGGAACCTTGTCAAAGGCCTTACTGAAATCGAGGTATACTATATCCACAGCATTCCCTTCATCTACCAAGCTGGTAATTTTATCAAAAAAAGAGATCAGGTTCGTTTGGCATGACTTGTTTCTCTGAAACCCATGTTGGCTTTTTGTGATTATGGCATTGGCCTCTAAGTGTTCACAGACTCTCTGCTTAATGATCTGCTCTAGAACCTTTCCTGGAATTGATGTCAGACTAACTGGACGATAATTGTTGGGATCCTCTTTTTTTCCCTTTTTGAAGATGGGGACAACGTTTGCCCTCCTCCAGTCTGCTGGGACTTCTCCTGTTCTCCAAGAGTTCTCAAAGATTATTGCCAATGGCTCTGATATTACATTTGCCAGTTCTTTTAATACTCTAGGATGTAGTTCATCTGGTCCTGGAGATTTATATTCATTTAGGTTAACCAGGTATTCCTGTACTACCTCTTTACTTATTCTGTGCTGAATTTCCTCTATTCTGTCTACTGTTCCATTATCCTTAGGTTGAGCACCCTTTGCCTTTTCTGAGAAGACTGAAGCAAAGAAGGTGTTGAGTAATTCTGCCTTTTCTCTGTCCCCTGTTAGCATTTTGCCATCTTCTGCACGCAGTGGCCCCACTGTTTCCTTCTTCTTCCTTTTGCTGCGGACATATCCAAAAAAGCCCTTTTTATTGTTCTTAACCTCTCTAGCAAGCCTGAGTTCATTCTACGCTTTAGCTTTTCTGACTTTATCCCTACAAGTGCTGGCTATTTGTTTGAATTCCTCTTTCGTGATTTCTCCATTTTTCCATTTCTTATACATGTTCCGTTTAAAACTTAGCTCAGTTGAAAGAAGCCCCCTGCCAAATTCCTCATGAAAGGCAAAATGGAATTTACATTTATCTATATTATGACTACCAAAACTTTTGGGCTGAAACAGCATCCGTTATGTCTCGAGTACCGGGCAGCTGGGAAGGGCTTTGAAGGTTGTTCCCCATAATACCAGGCTATGCTGGTTAGAGGGAATCTCCAGAGTTGTAGTCTGCTAAATTAGACCTTTTGCATTACAATTTCCGTTATATCCACAAATCAGGCACCTGGGTGCTTGTTTTGCAAAACATCTTCAAACCATGGGTATGACATGCTGGTTGGGGATTCTGGGAACTGTAATCCAATAAAACAACCTTGCCAAAGGAAATCATGTGGATAATAACTGGCATTATCTCCATGAACCAGGCATTTGGGTAGTACTTGTAGGTGGTGGTCTGCAACACATCTAAAAAGACATGGTTATGCTATGTTTCTTGGTGGATTCCAGCAACTGTGGTATTTGAAAAGCAAAGGTTGGACTGGATGGCCCTTGTGGTCTCTTCCAATTCTATGATTCTATGATTCTATGAAAACACTTTGCCAAGGTACCTTTTTGGACCACAATTGCCATCATCCCTGAACACCAGGCATCTAGGTAGTGCTCAGAGGTTTGTTCTGTGAAGTACCTGCCAAGTTCCATCTCTACCATGGCACTCAGAGATCTCAAACAGAACATGCCATAGTTATAGGTAGAAGGACGAGGGAGGAGGAACCCATGAAAATAAAATGGAGATGCAAGAGAACGAAAGGGTTTTGGCACAGGAAAGAAGGAAGATGCAGCAGACACCACATGTGATGAGTAAGGACAAGAATAAGTCAGTCAGTCAGTTCTGGGTAGTAGTGACCTCCTTCCAGCATTTATGCAAATATGTACTTGCATCATGGTAATTTTTTTTAAAAAAAAATAAAGATTGGGGGTTGTTGCCAATTATGTTATGCATGACCAGAACACAATGCAAAATAGACGATCACATGAATGAAAGATGCACACCTGTTTGACTTTACCCCTGTTCAGGAAGTCATGTGACTTTCAGTCTTGGTACTGATTTGATGTAATGGCAATTTGTGCTACAAAAGGAGCCATACCAAAGTGAACATAACCCACACTAGAGCCTGGATGGGGCTTGTTGGTATAGATTTGGCCTTATTCTGTAGAAAGACTTGGCTGGTGGAGTACTCTAACTACGGTATTTTAGGTGTTCCCTTTGTATATTGGTACAATAAAAAATGTAATTGACATTTCACCAGCCTAAAAAAGTTCTGACAAAACCAGTATAGGATAGTGCTCTAAGCCAGTGCTTCTTAAACTATATAATGTGAGGACCTGGCAGGGGTTTTTTCCCTATGTGTCAGGAACCAGGACCAGCACCATATTTATGCCCATTGACTATAGCGTCTTATCTGGAAACTTGCCATGCACCAGTAGCCATTAGCTTATGAACCGGCACCAGTCTATGAACCATCACTTTGAGGAGCACTGCCCTAGTCTATTTTAAAACTGTTCAACATTTTGCAGCAAAACTGATTATTGCTAAGTCATGGAAATTAGCTAATACCATACATACCAATCTGTTATTCACAGACAGACAAAATATGGGTGGTTCTCCTCATAGGCAACACGTTACATTGATGTTACATTGTCTTTCAACCTCATTGCTTTATATAGCATATTTTGCATGTCAATGATATAAATGATTGGGTTTAGCTAACTTGTTTGCTCAGATCTTTCTTTCCTCATCGTTGTTATGAGTTTATGAAAGGCAAAGACAATTTATGGCAACCCTTTGAATGATAGAGTCCTGGAGTCTGCCAAGATCTGCCAAGATCTTGTAAATTTGGCACCGTGGCATCATCGATTGAAATCACCCACCTGTATTGTGGTATCCTTTCTTCATATTGGTCTCTCTTTCTCCACTATTATCATTGTTTCCAATCAGTTATTTTGTTTTCGTGATATATCCAAAGTATTATAGCCTCCATTTAGTCATTTTGGCTTCCAGTTCAGGCATTATTTACTTTTCTTTTTCTTTTTGTCAGTTCGCAGGACCTATAGAATTATCATTCAGCATCCCATTACAAATGAACTGATTCTCTTCCTATGTGTCTTCTTCACTGTCTTGTCTTTAAAAACATATAAAGAATTAGGAAATACTAAGGCATGGCTAATTCAGGCTTTGGCATTTAACGGTATATTTTTGCACATGAGGAGCTTATTTATTATTATTATTTATTTTATTTATATAGCGCTGTAAATTTACACAGTGCTGTACATACAATCATATAATTAGATGGATCCCTGCCCTCAGGCTTACAATCTAAAAGAGACGACACAAAAAGAAAAGGGGAAGGTGGTGGGAAGGGGATGAGGTCCAGTGGTTCTTCTCTCCCTCTGGGGCCTGGACAAAGGCAGATGGACTGGAGGGAGGGCACGGCTTCTTAATACATCGTTAATAGGAGGCATCCTGGGGCAGATGGCACAATCCTGGGAACGCTTCCCTAAACAATATAGTCTTTAACTTAATTTTGAATCTGGTTAGAGAAGTGATGAGGCACACATGTGGGGGAAGAAGGTTCCAGGAGAGAGGGGCAGAAAGTGAGAAGGGACGAATCCGAGACAGAGCAATGGAAATCCTCGGCTGGGACAGGAGACCTTGACTACCAGAGTGGAGGGTATGAGAAGGAGTCTGAGGAGAAAGCAGTTCAGACAAGTAAGGAGGGGTCAGTCCATGGAGGGCTTTGAAAGTCAACAACAAAAGCTTGTACTGAATGTGGAAAGGGAAGGGGAGCCAGTGAAGGGAGGATAAAAGAGGAGAAACATGGTCAAAGCGGCGAGCAGATGTGATAATACGTGCAGCTGAGTTCTGGACAGAGATTAAAGGATGGAGGTGAGAGGATATTTAATAATAATAATAATAATAATAATAATAATAATAATATTTTATTTATAGCTGGCTCCTCTGTCAGCCAATCGGAGTTCATATCCTCTTGTTATCAGCTTATAGAAAATAAATAAATATCAACATTTTGGTTCCAAAATAACATTTAAAATCACTTTCTGATGGTTAGCCCTTCTTAAACATCCTTTGAATTTCAATCTGTCAAATGCTGTTTGTCCTATTTCCAAAAATTTTCTGCATAGCAAAAAAGAGCTCTGAGATACTGCATACGTTATTTGTTTGATCAGAACTATTTCATGCTTTAATTACAAGGACTCTTTTTTCATGGCATTTTTAGGAATACTGGATTTAGCCCCTTGTACTCAGGTCTATAAGACAAATTTTTCAGATATTAGAGATGTCAAGAGCTCTGTAGATCCCCCTTCCCCCTTTTGGAAAAGGAAATCCTTTATGTTTTTGGTTTATCCAACCTTTCCATGTATTTGACTTCTACAAAAGTCCCTGGTATATTTTAATTGTATGCCACTATTGAGAAATTATTTGCGGTCAGCCAAGTAAATTGAAAGGCTAACTGTTTGTTTTAATAATGTTTGCTGTTCCTTTTTGAGTGATCATAAAATGGGTTAAAATTACAGAGCTGTGGGAGGACATCCTCTGATTATCCACAGAACATAATCTACATAGAGCACTTCAGGGCAAATTTTCTGCAGCCAAAGAGAGCAAACCTCTCCTTTCTCTTGAGAGGACCACCCTCATACAAGGGTACTCTTTGCAGAATCTGAAAGGAAAAAGGATTCAATATTGCCATTGAAATACTGAAATGCTGAAATAAGGATTCAGTATTACCACAAATGAAATAATTCATTATTTTGTTGTGATTCCAAAACACTCCTTAGTGGTTCTGAAAATGTGGGAGAGAGTTGCTCATCCCCTTACAGGTAAAGTAAATGGGAATGTTCTCAAGCCTGTTTTTATTTTGTTTTGAATGCCTTATTCAAGCACTGATTTTCATCTAGAAGCTTCTGATGAGCTGGGGCTACATATCTTAAAGCAGAAGATTGTCACAAGTGGCCTTCCAAAGAGGTGGACAATAACTCTTGTCATAGCTTGCCATTGGCCATTCTGGCTAGAGCTGAATGGAAATTCCCCACCATCACTACAACCACCATCACCACCACCACCACCATGTAAAACTAGAGGTTTGTACATTCCTCACTTCTGTGTTAAAGACTGTCACCTTTCTAAGGAGTTTATCAGATGACGGAAATTGGAAGTATAACCTAATGGCAATCATTGGGTTTCACGTTATTGCGCATTAAAGTATCTCATGCAATTTTGGGCAAAAGTCATTCCGAATGCAATCATGGGTTTTATGTTATTTCGTATTAAAGCATCTCACGCAATTTCGGACAATGGGCAGTCATTTTCGGGCAATGTGAAGTCATTCTGAATGCATTCTGGACGCAATTGGAATTCACATAAATTCGCTAAACTAGCGAATTCATGTGAATTCGAATTGGCTCCATTCGCTATAAAGAGAAATTCCTCCCATCTGATATACAGTACTCCTATATCTCATTGTGACACTCTACTGAGAGAATCCTGATGACACAATTCTATTACAATAGCCATATCCTTTTTCAGCTATGGCAAAACATCAGCTTTCAGGGGAGAAAATTAAGTCTTACAAATGGTATGGTGGAAACAGTTCACTCACACAGACAAAACTCTGAACTTTCTTATCTCATCAGATCCAGCCATCTTCTCACATTGCTTTTAATTTTTTTTTTAACATCAAGAAATATGATATCCTAGGCTATGTGTTGTTTAACCCTAAGAGGGCAACAGGAAGCAGGCAGTCTAGGAACGATGGATTGATGCTGGAAACAAGCAGGTTCAGGAAAAAATCAGGAAAAGAGAAGGCCTTAGAATTGAGAGAGAGAGAAGGCACAGAGAAAAGAGAGAAAAATAGTTTCCTTTTGGTACATAAACTACTTTGAGTTAGTGAAGAAGTCTGCTTGAAAGAAAGGTCATGTGGCCTGCTAGACCTGATAGATCCAGTGATGAGGTCTTGGGATGTGGCATCCTTCTTGGATGAACTGGACTGGAGCTAATATGGCAGGCCCAGTGCAGAAAGACCTCCTGGCTCCAGCTGTGAGGGAGCGAGAGAGTGATGCAGGTGTAAAGGCCTGCCCTTCCCTCCCCAAACAATGCTGGCCCTGAAGAGGATGTGGATAAGAGTGGCATGCCAGCTCCAATGCCCCCAGAACACCTGGTTGTGCCAGCCCAGATGAGAATGTGGAGAGCAGTGGAGGACTTTAATGTTGGCTCCACTTGCCCCTGGAACATCTAGTGGCACCAGCCCAAATGAGGACACAGAGGAGAGCAGCGGAGTATTTAAATGCCAGCTCCAATGCCCAGGAACATCTGGCTGTGCCAGCCCTGAGGAGGATGCGGAGGAGAATGGCGGAGGACTTTAATGCTGGCTCCACTTGCCCCCGGAACACCTGCCATACTGGCCCAGAGTGTCATTATTTCAGATATGTAATTGATATTAGATAACTGATTGTTGTTTTGTTGCCAGGATTTGTTGCCAATAATTGGGGATTGTTGTTTAGATTATTATTATGCTATGCTATGTTATGTATTTCTCTGTACTGTATTTTTATTATGCAATTTTGATTTATTGTATTATTACTTTATTGTTATTATGTTGTGCTGTAACTGTATGTGTATTTGTGTGTGTGTATTTTTGAATTTTCCTTGTTGTCTTCACTTGTAATCCACCTTGATTCTGCAAGGAAAGGGCAGAATATAAATAAATCGTATTATTATTATTATTTGAAAATACATTTTAGGAAATCTGAAAGAAATTCTGTCCAGAATTAAGATTACTATTTATTGCTGTCTAGAACTGAGATTACTATTTGTTATTATTTATATAGTGACATTGATGAGACTATTATTCCAGTTTAAGAAAAGGGAATAAAATGACACAAATTTTATTTGTTCTGTCTGAGTTTATATAAGGTAAAATTGTTAAATGGAATCTATCTCAAGCTTCTCCTGACACTTTAAAATTTCATCTCCAACTGAAATCACACTTGATGATTGCCAGTACGCCAGAGTTATGAAGCAGGCATATTCTAATGTAAATATAATTGAAGTGGGTGAAAGCAACAGTACCTGAGCTAGCTTGACACACAGCAGGTCCTCCAATTTTCTAAGGTATTACATTGCTAGAGCAATAGTGTTAATGTGTTCCATCTGTGAGTGAAACAGATGGAATTTTTGGTCAAACATCCATGTCTTCTGTAGAAACAGTCAGCAGAGTGTGGAGGCAACACTGGATTTCCCCACCCCACCCCACAACGACCTCAAGGTTAGCTAAAATTAAAACTGTATGTTTTAGAATAAAGTAGAAAGATAATATACAATATATATTATAATAATTATTGCATAATTCAAGGGAAATTAACACCATTTCTTTTTAGTTTTTACAAAAAATTGCTTTGTACCAATGTTATAGAAATGCTTGCAGTTGTTTTCCCAGAAAAATCAGGCATAACTGAGCAGCAGTTATAGAGGCCTTGGTCTTATGATTGGTAGACAGGCTGACACTATCACATAAATTTAGACAGACACTTGACTTTAAAGACTAAAAAGTGTGATTTAGAATCATAAAGTTGGAAGAGACCACAAGGGCCATCCAGTCCAACCCCCTGCCATGCAGGAAATCCCAATCAAAGCATCCCTGACAGATGGCCATCCAGCCTCTGTTTAAAGACCTCCAAGGAAGGCAACTCCACTACACTCCGAGGGAGTGTGTTCCACTGTCGAACAGCCCTTACTGTCAGGAAGTTTCTCCTAATGTTGAGGTGGAATCTCTTTTCCTGTAGTTTGCATCCATTGTTCCGGGTCCTAGTCTCTAGAGCAGCAGAAAACAAGTTTGCTCCCTCCTCAATATGACATCCCTTCAAATATTTAAACAAGGCTATCATATCACCTCTTAACCTTCTCTTCTCCAGGCTAAACATCCTCAGCTCCCTAGGTGATTCCTCATAGGGCATGGTTTCCATACCCTTAACCATTTTAGTCACCCTCCTTTGAACCAGCTCCAGTTTCTCCGCATCCTTTTTGAATTGTGGTGCCCAGAACTGGACACAATATTAGAGGTGGGGCATGACCAAAGCAGAATAGAGCGGCACTATTACTTCCCTTGATCTAGACACTATACTTCTATTTATGCAGCCTAAAATTGCATGATTTGGCATAAGCCTTCATGGACTGCAGACTGCTTTATTAGGTGGATCTGCTAAAATGGTCTGCAGTACACAAAGGCTTATACTAAATAAAACATGTTGGCTTTTGAAATTCATTGTAGCCTTTAAAATTTGTCTGGTTTTGGTGCGACAAACATATTTACCCCTGTATATATTTTCTTTGTTTTTAGCTGCCAGTACATGTACTTGCATTGTTAGCTCTGTTTTATTATGCTGATTGAACATGCATACTATATGACTTCCATCACTTCAATGATTGAAGAAAGTATCCTTATATTTGGTTTTCAAATTACAATGTTTTCTCAGTGATTCATTTATATGTATATATCAAGATGACAAAACTTAGGCTGTTGTACTTTGGATACATCATAAGAAGGCATGAATCATTGGGAAAAAAACCAATAATTCTAGAAAGGGTGAAGTGAAGTAGGAGGAGAGGAAGACTGAATGCTAGATGGATGGACTCTATTAAAGTGATTACAAGTATGAATTTGCAAGAGCTGGGCAGATTAGTGGATGACAGGGGGTCTTGGAGATGTCTCATCAGCAGGGTCGCCATGAGTCGAGACTGATGCAAGGGAGGTTAACAAAAACAGCAAATATGTATTTGTATATGTATACACATTATTCTGATGAATGATGCTTTCCTTCCAAGCATTTGGAGTGTTTGCTTGGGCTGTTATTCAGTCATTAAATTCCCATGACAATGCCTGTTAAATGAACAACAAAAGGAATACTACAACAGCACATTTATTAATAGCCTCCACTCTTGAATACATCTGCCTGAATGGCTGATTACAGGTATGACAGCAGTGAAGTTCTCCTGCTTTCAATGGATCCAGCATTCATTCACATTTTTGACCCACTGCTTCCTTACAAGAAATATATGCAAGATCTCCTCAAATTTTTGTGCTCTTCTATGTCAACTAGATGAATCACAGATGCTGAATGAAATTCAGCTTATGTGAATGCATGTGAATTGGCATAAATATATATTCAGCAGCAGAGATGTTGTCTTGTTCATAGTGAAGTGATAACCCCCTCTCTTGGTGAGAGTTCCTGAATAACCATTTTGAAATTGATGTTATTTGTTGAAAGCTTGTAGCCTTTTGCAGGCATTAAAAGGTCCGCAGGATGCTAGGAACAGTCCTCAGTGTGGCAGAGTATGGCAAGATACTTATCTGACAACATCAGTTTTGTTTACAAAATTATATTGTTCAATTTCATTCACTTCCTTGCACAATCTGATGCATATGGAAATATGTCTGATGCACAGAGAAATGTGATGATGTTCACAGTGTGTCTTCTGTCATTCTATTGTGTGCTGATCATATCAAGTACTGCATTGATGGCCATCAACAGAGGACTCTTTCAAACGGGAGGAATTTCTCCCAATTCCGAATGGAGCCAATGCAGATTCATGTAAATTTGCTTGTTTAGCGAATTTACCTGAACCCCTGCTCCGTTTGGAAGGCATTCGGAATTACTTCCCATTACCCAAAAATAACCCCCCCCTTGCCCGAAATTGCGTGAGAAGCTTAAATTCGCAATAACATTAAACCCATGATTGCATTCGGAGTGACTTCCCTTTTGCCCGAATTTGCGTGAGAAGAATTAATTCGCAATAACGTGAAACCCTAGGATTGCATTTGGATTGCCCTTGGATTATACTTCCAATTTCCCACGTCTGAAAGAGTCCAGAGATTCTTAGCTGGCTGAGAAAATGAAGACCTCTATCACAATATATTAGAGAGCCAGTGTGCTGTAGTGGTTTGAACATTGGACGACTCTGGAGACCAAGATTCAAATCCTTACTCAGCCATGGAAACCTATTGGATGATCTTGGGCAAGTCCCATTCTCTCCGCATCAGAGGAGAGCAGAAGAAAACAAATCCTGCCAAGAGGATCCTGTGATAGCGTTGCATTAGGGTTGCTAAAAGTTGGAAATTACTTGAAGGCACACAACAACAACAACAACAACAACAACAACACAATATGGAGTGATCACAATATGTCAAAAGATGTTCTAGACCAACCACTGATACTACAGGAATTGTTAGAATAGAACTCCCAAAAACTTTGACTATTGGCCATGCAGGCTAAAACTGGAGTTCAACAAAACTGTATTTAAGAGCCTGCAAGCAAAACCTTTATCTCCACAATTTAGGACAGTGATTCCCAAAGTTGGCAGTATCCGGCGGGGGGGGGGGGGGGAGGTGAGGAGGGAAAGGGGGCAGCAGGGGGGCAGTGAGGGGAAAACTTGGGCTTTCAGTCAAAGTATTTTAAAGATTCCCCCATCCACAAATCACTACATTTTCTCATGCTCTTGTATCAGGTGACTTCTCCCATTTGTTATTGTGGTAAATAGGGAAGGCATGGGAGAAGTATCAGCAGCATTTAAGACTATTAATAACATTATTCTTTGCTAGTGGGATGATGATGATAATAATAATAATAATAATAATAATAAGAAGAAGAAGAAGAAGAAGAAGAAGAAGCACACCCTGGACTGTGAATGTCAGTAAAAATGATTCATCAGGCTTTACAGGCACTTCACCTGAAAATGACCTAAAGTTGCATAGATGAAATAAAATATTTACGTACCCTTTTTGTTTCCTTTCTTATTGTATGTTAAAATCCTCTACTACAGGTTGAGTTTCTCTTATCTGAAATGTTTGGGACCAGAAGTGTTTTAGATTTCAGAGTTTTTCAGGTTTTGGAATATTTGCATACACATAATGCATATACATAATCTTGGAGATGGGACGCAAGTCTAAACATGAAATCTATATGTTTCATATATATCTTGTACATATAGCCTGAAAGTAATTTAATGTATGACATTTTCAATAATTTTATGCAAGAAACAAAGTTTTTGTACATTGAACCATAAGGAAAGCAATGATGTCACTATCTTAGCCACTCATGTGGATGATTTTGGATTTTGGAATATTTTGGATTTTAGAACTCTGGATAAGGGAGGCTCAGCCTGTACTGGGATGCAAAACTGAGCCCACTGAAAAAAGGAAGGAAAGAAAGAATTTTAACAAGTAAAGAAGCAAATTCTTCTACCATGTACTTTTCTTTATTCAGAAACAAAACTGTTTTCCTATGTCACTTAAAGACAACAGGAGGAAAACCAAATTGAAAATAAAGTGATTTCATTCCAGCATCGAACTGGAATGCTAAATACAAAACTAGCCAGATTCTAACTGAGGCTTATTAGATTAACCAAACATTGTGCCTGACCTACTTGGCTCTGCAGAAATGTAGTATTTCAGAACAATGGATACAAAATCAACAAAAGATGAGAAATGTAAACTTGATACAAAGTCAGTTGAAGAAAATAAATCTCACATATTTATTCTAACATGTAGGGCACAATTGTATACTGAGCATTTATTGGCTGAAGGATTATAGGATTTGGCAGAAGCCCTGCTATTCTGGTAAAATGCCAGATACACCAGCACTATAGATGCACAAATGGGACATCTTAGACAACTTGATAGGAAGCTGAAATAGGGCTGAGCTGTAGACAAGACATGGGCAAGAAGAAATATAAACAACTTTACTGCAGCCACACATCTATCACAAGAAATTTCATGTAACTTAAAAAGAGCACAGCTCTCCATAGTCCACGAGGGTGGGAAAAATATTATTGCTGACTTGCAATCCTAACATCTAATAATAGTAAATGGTTTTACTATGGCTTTCCATCTTGGTGTTTTGGACCACAGATACTGAAGTAACATATCACATGTCTAATTAAGGGGCAAAGCAGATGGCGCCAAAGGGACAGCATGACACTGCCCCTAAGAGAGCCGGATTGGAGCCATGGCAATCCAATGCTGTGGCCCCAATCCAGCCAGCTTCCACCCAAATAAGAACAGAAAAAGTCTACTCCTATATGGGGTGGAAAAAAACTGCCCTTTCTGCCATAGTGGTGGCTTTTCAGCATTTCTGCGATACAGTGCATGCAAACACTGCGCAGCCAAAATGCCAATAAGCCAGTGCACATGCGGTCAGCTTCCTGGTGGTGTGGGGGCAGTGTCAGAATGTGTGGCATAAAAGTGTTTTGAGACATCTGTAAAATCCGATGCAGCACTGGGTGCTTGCTTGGGAATGCCTAATGTTTAAAACGCTCTGGTCTTACTTCACTGTTTGCCAATTTAGGTAGGAAAAAAAATCCCTTATACTGTTTTTCATTAATCTAATTACCTATAATTTTCTGGAATATATTTTTCAGAACCTTACTGTGTTATTAGCATGGGACACTTCAGTTACAAGTGATGTTTTTATGGACACCAAATTTTATAGAAGGGGAAAAGGAAAGCACATAATTATCCACCCCTTTTGAACGTTTTCCTTCTACACACAAAAACTGCTCCCCCCTTTCTGAAAATTTTCAGGTTTCTTACTTCAGGATACTGTTGTGTTGTATATCAGTTTCATAACAATTGTACTCACACACACATGAAGTGCATCTGCTTTGTGGAAACCACCAGAATTCAATGACTACAAAAGCGATTCCCTCCACTGATTCTTCTGAAACTGTGAATTCCACAGAAGCAGCAACTATTGTAATTCTGGCAAGAAATGAAAAATAGTTTCCTTAAAAATATCAAAAGAAAAGTATATAGCCCAGAAAATGCTGCACCTATTTGTTTGACATTTGGCAGGCATTGTCTCCTCATCCAACTCAGATCAACAGGAGAAAAAAAAAAACCCAGACCCTTGTAGACATTGGCTGATTTCCAGTGAAATAAACAGGAGATATAAAGATTTAGGTTTCTAAATCAAGATTCAGATTTGGACTTCAGTCAAACAGCATGAGTTCCAAAATCAAGTAATCAGATTACGGTCTGCACCAGATCTTATAGTTGGTGCATATTCTCATCTGAGATGCTCCTGGTCAATCACAGCTCCATTAAAAGTGTGGATTTCTCCACTGACTTTTTGTCAGCAGCATTAATTGTTCCATAAGAATAGATCAAACAAAACAAAAAATAGGTTCAAAATGTACCAGAAATTCCTTCTGTAAAGAAAAAACAAACACCAGTCTATGTATCATTATCATCAACATCAATATCCATCAGAGCACCTGAGGTAGTGGATTCGTATCCATGAAAGCTCATGCTAAAATATAAATTAATCATAAATGTACTGCCAGATTCTTTTATTCCCCCCCCCCCCTTTTCCTTTTTATGCTGCAACAGAATAACATGGTCTTTGAATATGATCATCCCAAAATCTTTAACAACTATGATTGATGATGATGATGATGATGATGATGATATGAGTACGTATAATTTCTGGTACCAAAGCTGTTTTCTCCAGGAAAAGAAAACAACTTTGATTCCAGTGGTGATAGGTACTTTGGGAACAATATCAAATGGACCGACAAAACAACAACAACAAACTAAACAAAAACAAAACAAAAAAACCCACCTGAATTAAATTGCCAGAAATTGTCACAACAGCAGCAGCAGCAGCAGCAGCAGCAGCAATGACACCACTTGGAACATATCCTGATGGTACTTCACTGATTCCTATATTCTTGATGGTCCTAAATTCTAGTCCATAAGGCCTGGTGCACTATGAAATTTAGATGACTATTTGAAAGCTGGGGAAAGTGCATTTCCAGAGATGGTACACTTAAAGCTTGAGCCTCCTTTTTCCCCATGTTAATCAAATCACATAGATACTGTGGCCATTTTAATGGTGTGGGGATGATGATAATACTTTTAATTCTAGTGTAATGTGAGTACCACTTGCATTGTCTGTTTTCATTTCAAAATTCTTAAAATATAGAAGAATGACTTGCTTAATGTCAGCATAGCAGTAATTTCAGTTGTCTAACTTTGGCTAGCTTTCGCATTTAACTCTCCAAAACCTTCATTCACATTCTGGACCAAATGCCAAGTTTATACTTGATGCTGCTTGATTTCACCGGGGAACCTCTTGGCTAGAGTTTTTGTAAAATGTAATGTGACCCATAAAAATACAAAAAAAAAAAAAAAAAAAGCAAAAGAAAAATAAATATGTACCCGAAACCACAAAACATTTATGGTTTTGTTCTTTTCCCCTCTAAAATCACTAACAGCTTGTCTCCCACTATTAGTTCCAGAGCAATGTAAAGAACTATTTTACATTGTGGGATTATTGATCCATCTAGTTCAGCATCATTTATACCATCTGGCACGAGCTCTCAAAATCTGTAGACTAGGGGTGCATCTACACTGTAGAAATAATGCAGGTTGATACCACATTACTTGGGGTAGCTTCATCCTATGCAATCCTGGGCTTTGTAGTTCTACAAGGTCTTTAGCCTTTTCTGCCAAAGAGTGCTCATGCATCACAAAATTATAAAACCCATGATTCCGCAGGATGGGGTCATGGCTACCTGCCATGGTGTTAAGTGGTGTTAAATTGCATTATTAGGTGCACCCTGGTATCTTTCTCAGTAATACCTGGAGACTTCCTAAATTTTTAAAATTTTAATTTTCCTAAATTGACTCCTTTGGGCAAATTGCAAAACAAACACCACTAAAAAAATAACTGATTGAAAACTGGCAGATAATAACTGCACAAATACTGTACAACCAAAAGGGGATCTTCAAACTGGCACTTTGGGTTGGCCTTGGGGTGAAGTTGTGGCCTAGCATCTCCATGACACATGCTCCAGCTCCACCGCCAGGGCGCCGTGATGCCACGTGCTGCCCCACATGGAGCGAAGCGTCACGGCGCTCCTCCGGCATTGCGTCTGCACAATTACCTTCACTTTCATTCAGAACACAAGAGGGGAATAAACATGTTTGCATAAAAGCATTCCTCTTCCCTGGTTTGTGTATGGTGAATTTGTGAATTTTTTTAAATTTGGGGACAGAGTAGGTTGGAATAAATGGATAAGATCAATCATGTGACATAGGATGTGGTGCAGGGATAGTATAGAAATCCAAACTGAGTGTTATGGAGGTCTAAATTTGGCCCATGGTTGAGAATTACCCCGTTCCTGTTTAAAATAATTAATAGGCCAAGCTCATTCACTTCTTCCATGTAGCTTTCAAATCGCAATTAAAAAAAAACAACAAGTTGGCACAGGCGCTTGTACACCAAAAAAGGCGTTCGTTTGTGGCTCGGCTCTCTTGGCTCCCTTTTTTTCCCTCCATCTTCTCCCTGGCATTCACCCTCCTGTTTAGCCAAAGAAAAAAAAGATTTGAGAGGCGGACAACAAGCCTCTGTGAGGACCCCTCAAATCCCCTGTGCCAAGAGGGTATTATCCCCTGAAAAAACTTAGATTTTCCTTCTGTTTTGGGGGACAAATTAGCCACTAAATGAGAGGTCTTGGTGCAGCCCCTTCCAAAGCGCTCCTCGTGCCTCCGTTCGCTGACCGGAAGCCTTTAAAATAATTAAAAGGCCAAGCTTATTCATGCTTACCCTGAATTCAGCTCCTGAAGCTTTTAGGAGGTCCCTAAAATAGTTGCCATTGACAATTCTTAAACAATGCATTATGTACTAGGTCTTTTCCAAAGTCCATCGTATATCCTACCCAACATTCTAACAGCCCACACAGGAAGGTACCCTATACTCAACTATAAGTCAACCTCATGTATAAGTTGAAGGCAGGTTTTGGGCCCAAAATTATGGATTTTGACATGACCCATGGATAAGTCAAGGATAAAACTTGGATGAAACATGGCATAACTGTGTTCACACTGAAGGATGGATGCATTAGAGAGTAGAGGGGATCTTCCAGATTATGCTCTTGCCTTTCACTGGGGAATGGTTTTAAAATAAGAGTTAAAGTACAATACTTACATTGACCTGTGGATAAATCGACCCAGGAGTTTTGGGTCAATATTTAAACTAAAATTTCTAGACTTATACATCAATATATACAGTATGTCTGTGAGGCAACAGATTTACTCAAGGTTGCTCAACAAGCTTTTATGGCTGACTATAGAGGGCATCTGACCCTGCATGCTCTGCCCACAGCAATAGATCCAGGGGGATTTGCACTTGAGTCATACACTGTGAGATTCAACTTCATTATCTGAACCTGGCTAATCAAAAGGAAGTTCTCTGTTTTAAAAGGCTGCTCACAGCAAGCCTAAAGTAATGACTCACAAACACCCCCATCGGCCCATTCAGCTTCAGAGAATACATGTTCTCTTTGAGATATCCTTTGTATTTGAGTCAATGCTATATTTTTAGGATTTTAAATTTAGAGTGCTTTACTTAAGTTTTCATTCACAGCCCACAGTCTAGCTGAGAGTTAAATTTACTCCTCCTCATATCTTTTCACAGCTATTTTCCACAGTATGACTGCAAATCCCAGTCACATTACTTTAGAAATACAGTAAGTCCTTTGGACAATGGACTTTAACCTCTAGAGGTGAATGGAGTCCTACTGATGCCTGTTGAAGGTTGGCTGGAGTGTGGAGGTGAGGTGCTGTTGGCAAGAAGACACACATTCCTAGTACTGAGAAATTCCATGAGCCAGACAGCATATCCATCCAGTACACATACAGAAATTTTTGTGCATGGAGAAATACCATCCAGCCCTTTGAAAAAATTACACTTTTGGTGGGACTTGGGCTGTAATTCCAGAAATTCCCAGCCGACATGAGGGGTTCTGGGAGTTATTATCCAAAACAATAACTTTCCCAGTCTCTTTTAGGTTCCAGTCCAAGCATTCCAGAAGTACCTCAAGGATGTGTTGAGAATTGCCTTGGTATGACTAGGTCCAAACTCCCCTGATATGCTTTTGGATTAGGATTTTATTTATACCAGCTTCAGGCTGGTGAATTTAATGAAAAGAAAATTGTGTGTGTTTTTCGGGCAGAGGTCTGTCTGTCTGTGTACAGACACAGGTCTCTGACAGAAAAATACAAGAAAATGATAATTATTCACCCTCTACCATATCCAGATTGGGACCACAGAGCTTTAGAAGTGGGGGATTATCTGTGACATACCCCTCTTCCTTGATCTGGCTGTTAATGTACTTAGCTGTTGATCATGTTGTTTACATGGAAAAAGCATCATATCAATTAGTTTTAAATGAGACATGCAGGGCTGCTGGGGCTGATTATATAGCCCAGCTGCTGCTGCTTCACACCCAGTTTTTTTTTTCAGCCATCCATGCTGAACAATCCTCCATTTCCCAAGTGCTTTTCATTTTAATTTATCATCAGCAATGATGAAATTAAAACAGCGGTTCTGACAGGCATTACTTCTCTTCCAGACCTCGAAAATGCTGCTCATTTCAGTTCCCACCCTTTCAGCTTCCCTGAGGAAATCCAATGTCATTCGTAAAGCAAATGGTTCAGGCAGCAAAAGGACTTGAGTCTGACCCATCAATTATGAATGCATCATCAAAACATTCAGTTCCCAAGTGGGCATAGCACTGTTTAGCAGGTTTATCCCTTTTGGTATGAGATCTGGATGCATTTGCTACAGTACAGTACCATCTCATGTATATGCTCGGAGAATTAGAGCAGTCATTGACCTTGAGAAACCTGGGAGCAGGAAGACAGCCAAGACCTGGCTCACAGCTCAGCTGCTTGACCTCCCTGGACATCATACCAAATACCAGTCCAGGACTGACTGCACTGCACCAAACTGAGTGGCCCTCTTTCTCCCCCTTGTGGTTGATTGGAAACCTCCCACTGCTCCCATCCAGAACATAAATGCCTTTTTGTAATGATGATGGTGGTGGTGATGATGATGATGATGATGAACCTTTCTTAAATATGCTTTCCACAATCATATCCTTATAGTTATTTCCAATGTGTGTTTTCAACAAGGCAGGCCACATGGTTGTTCACAATTTTATATATTCAGAAGCAGTCCTTGACACATTTGATTCCTTTTTTTAAAAATGAAAAGCCTTCTTTGTTTTGTTTTGGACCAATGAAATAATGACCGGTTGAAATAAGGGAGATGAGTCAGAAGTTTAGGGATGAGAATAGATAGCTGCCACCTATCCTCCAACTGAGGAGAAATAAATTCAGGCGGAATCTTCATAATGGTCAATTTATTGACCACACTGTGTATTCTGCAGAGCATGTGTATTAAAAGTATGTTTGTGCTTCTTTCATTCCATATTGTTATGTGAGGAAGGTATTGACTATCTACTTTTGTAACCAAGGTCAAAAACTGCTAGCCTTGAATTGGGAACTTTGTGGCCTAGAGCTAAGACCTAACCAAAGAATCAACCCCAGACTTGCTGGCTAGATCTCACAGCACAACTGTGAGTATGCAATAACAACCCCTGTGACTGACCGACTACATGAAACCTCTGGATTGTTTAGACCAAGTATAAATAACAGGAACCTAGCCCTTTCCCCCCTGGATTAGTACATGGAGCAACAGCTTCTGTCAGTTTACAGCATTTTAGGCATCAGATTTAGTTAATTCCTTCGACTGACCTCAGAACTTATTGTTCCAGCCTGTGTTCAAAATGGCCTCCCACAGGTTTACCCTGGCTGCATTTTAAAATCCTATTCACAGAAAACACCACATAATCTTTTGCAAGTTCTTCTCCCCATTGTCATCTCCTCAGTCAAAATGAACTGCTTATCTGAACAGCATGATTGCAGCGTTAAACACACTTCCTACGTAGTATGGCTCATTGACACATGTTCCTTCAGCTCTCTTCTAAGGGAGCATACTTTCCACAAGTTGTTTCCCCATATCTTGCTCACACCTGTCACATATATCTTGGTCTGCATTTAATGTCATATCGACTATTTCATGTTGCTGATTCAACACTGCTTATTTTTGGATTTTCTAGCTTCTCTAGCCAATAGGGATATCCCATCTCAGATTTCTCAACACTTTTGCACCATTCTTATATTTAGCTTTTTAGACTTGTCTTCGGGCTTTGACAACTCAGCTTCAGCCTGAACACAAACTTCATCAGAATTTAATTAATTTATGGCTCATGTGTTCCATCCCCACTTACAAGATTCTTTAAGTTGGCAAAGGGCAACTTGTCACCTTCCAGATGTTCCTGGACTACAACTCCTAGCATGTGTTATCACTGGCTATGCTAGTTGGGATTTGTAATCCAACAACATATGGCAGGCTGCAAGTTGTCCAACCCAGTTTAGCCCAAGATGCAGGGATTGAATCAAGTCTGTTTGCATGTTGCTGAGAAATGCTTCATATCTTGCTTTCACTGAAAAGTGCCTTCACTTGTATTGTTAATATTAGCAAGTACTGTGTTCCAATTGCAATGTTCTTTAGTGACATGTATAATTTTATGTACACTGTCTCCCTGTTATGTCTCCTGCTACATAGTGCTTTGCTCATCACCTGTTTGAGAACACATTTCTGATCAAAGCTCTCTTGACAATGTGTCAGACATATTTAGGCTTGTTTCCATGGGATATCTGTTGGCTTCTAATGCCTTATCATTGTTCTATTGCTGCTTACATTCCCACTTGACATACTTTTGTTGTGAAGAAAGCATAGTATAATTGCATTCCTCTTCTACACAAATTTTGCAAACTTCATTCTCTTTTTCTCTGGGAAGAAAAAGTTAATGACTTCCAATTCTTAACTGACCAATGCTCAGATGTTCCTGGAATTTGTCCAGACTGTATTATGTCATAGGAGATTTTCAGATGGAGGGGGGAATGGGTGTAAAAGGCATAATTCTGGCATAATTCTGCAATCATGCTTAAGATTTTTAGACGACGTCGCGCTCATCAAGGACTTATCCCATGAAGATCCAGGAATGCTCCTGCAACAAACCATTCATGGGTAAGTCCCATGAATGGTTTCTCAATAATGCGAATGAAGCGCAATTGTGAGGATGCAAAAATTAACCGTGCTTCATTTGAACTATTGGGGAAGCAACCAGAAACATTTACCCATACCACATTTCAGTGGAGACAATTTGTTCTCATTGCCAGGATCAATTTTTCAGTGGATCTCAGTCTTCTTTTGAGGTATGGGACATGATTTTGTTTACACTGGATTAAAAGAATGTGGTGAAGTAATAAATTTTATTTTATTTTATTTTATTCTGTGTGGGATGGAGGCATGCTTTGCAGACAGGCGCCATAGCACTAAGAAGGAGCATGCATGAAATGATCAGTTCCAATGTACTAATGATTCATTCATGGATGTGTGCAGAATGCAATCTTGATATTATTTGGCATTTATATTGCAATTAACACATAATTACGTGACTGTGCAAAAATACCAGGTGCTATAGCACTACTGTTGCATTAGCTTTCACTACTGTGAATATTACTGAATTTGCCCTGGTGTGATAATCTCCATAGTGCTGGCCTTTTCTGTTTTGAAGACAGAAAGATCCACCGATCCACTTTACAAGTGTTTGGCATATTTATTTAACACAATTATGTACATAACTAAAGTCATATGAAGTTGAGAGAATTGAGACCACTGAAAAACTAAAATATCAATTAATTATGCAATTAAACATAATAAGTTGTTGAAAAAATATTTACACACATTGCTTGAATGTGTAAGTGCATATGTGTGTGTATTTCTCACTGTTTTTTACCATGTTCAGCCCAATTTTTTTCCTTTTTTAAAAAACATTAAACCATCTGTTAAATCCTATTTTGATTGCATAAGTTATAATTTATAAACTCATAGCTTCACAGTGCTGATTACTTAACAGTTTGGAAGCTAAATATCAGCAGCTATACTCATTTGCTTGTTCAAAATTTATATCTCACCTTTCTTATGGTAGGAACCCTTGAATGCGGTATAGTATGAAACCTTTGCAGTGAAGTTGCTTTGTATTTCTTTTTCACTGCCTTGCTATATTTTCAGTACAGATACTATATTTAAGCTTTTAAAAATATTACACCACCCTTCCTCATGCGCTCAATCACTTAATAAAATTCTAGCTATCAATGAACTAGTTCAACACAATGCATTATTTATTTTTAAAATTATTTTAAACTACAGTATATCCAATTGCTCAAAGATAAGTTTTATCTCGTTCATCCTCCACCTATTTGTGCCACCATAAAATCCCCTCTTGGCAATCAAAGAGCCCTCCTTAACAACATGGGACTTTATCACCTGGGGAAAATCGGGGGTTTAAACAGTCATTTTCCCTGGAATAATAATAATAATAATAAAGTCGTGTTATCATGGTGAAGATTTTCACATGACATCGCGATTAAAGAGGACTTATCATGGGAATAACCAGGGAATAGCCAGCAACAAATCATTCATGGGGAAATCCCGTTAATGATTTGTTGCTGGTTATTCCTTGGTTATTCCTGGGATAAGTCCTCATTAATCGCAATGTGTGTGAAAATCTTCATCACGATCATGTGACTTTCCTGGGAAAATTACTGTTTAAATCCTTGATTTTTCCCACATGTAATAAACTCTATGAAAAGAGACGCAGGGGAAAGGGAGTATTTTTTTTTAAGTAGGAATCAGTCTTGAACTTACTAAGATATTTATAAACTACCCATCATCAAAAGATGATGGAACCTAGGAATGAAGTTAATGGAATGTAAGTCCTTATTCTCCTCATCTTAGCAGGCATATTCATTCCTGTCCCACATGTTCGGGAGGGTTCTCTAACTGTTTCAAAATACTGTGGGCCCTTTCACACCACACAGTTATAGTCCTATGACTGTGCTTTAACTATCATGGCTGCACCTTATGGAATTCTGGGGATTGTAGTTTAGTAGGGCACTACAGCTCTTTGGCTGTGAATTCTAATTTTCCTAAACTGCACACTCCAAGACTTGAAAGGCTATTGACATGGCATGGTGGAATCATAGCATTATAGTTTTTTAGTATGGTAGCAGGAGAGATGAGGAACAGGATACTTTTCTTTCACAAAATCCTCCAGTTAATTTATCTTGGATTAGGACCTAAACCAATTCCTTTGAAAAGAGGCACTTTTAAAAACAGAAATGAATTCCACGCATGGCTGGATAATGTGTAGCTATTATAAAGGTGTAACTCACACTGATCCACAGACTAAATGCTTTTTATTGATTGTCCTTAAGAACACACAACCCTCAGTTCTTTTAATGCAAAACTTATTGCTTGGGAGGTACATTAAATCTTAAAGGGTGCCCATATGAAACCCAGTAGGAGCATGAATGTTTCATTTTGATCATATCAGATTCTAAGTGGAAACTATATCAGATGCAGGTAGGTATGGCTTTGCAGACTATTTCTTTTCAAATTGGCACTAAGATACACTGCATATTAGGTCACGCCAAATGAAATGGAAACCCCATCTGCTGCTCTAAGAGAAAAATCCACCTGCAGTCTTCAGCCTTTCTAAGCTTTTGACAAATAAAATACTGCAAGACTCTAAGCTGATTGTCCTAAATGTATAAGAAGCATAACCTTTTCAGTCCAGCCTACTATGTAACCTGAAGTACCTCACTTTAAACAGATGTCTAGTACAGTGCTAGGCATGAGTTCAATAGCCCTTTATCCCAGGTAAGTATGTTTAAGATTACAGCCTGAGTCCCACCAAATTCATTAAAAGAACACAGAATCAAAGGAAAAAGCAGAAGCTGCTGGGTAAGTGATACTGAATGATGGCACAACTATGAGTCTTCTATTACTGATGGCAGAAATTTTTGAAATAACTCAGCATTTAGACAGTTTATTGCTCCTTTTCACTTGTCTTATGCTTATATTTTGTTTTTAAAAGCATGTAGGTTGAGCTGGAGGGAAAGAATCTAATCCAAGAATCAAAAAGGGTTGTTGGTCACACAGGAGGAATAAACAGTGTACATTCTCTTATTCTGGTGAGATCCTAATTTGAACAGGAAAAGAAAAGCCTAATGCATTGTGTAATCCAAGAAGAAGAAAAAATAATGAAGACTGGATTTATGCTTTAAATCCAGTCTTAATTATTTTTTCTTCTTGGATTACACAATGCATTAGGCTTTTCTTTTCCTGTTCAAATTAGGATCTCACCAGAATAAGAGAGTTGTTGTATGCCTTTCAGTTGTTTACAATTTATGACAATCCTAAGGGAACCTATCACAATTTTTTGTTCATTCTCTTTCTCTGATGGTATGCCATTGCCTTCCTCTGAGACTGAGAGAGTGTAACTTGCCAAGGCCATCCAGTGGGTATCCATGGATGAGGGAGGATTTGAAACCATGGTCTCCCAAAATCTTGGTCCAACACTCAAAACACTACACCATGCTGCCTCCTTGGTACTTTGTTACTCTTATCTAACAAAATGGTGGGACACAGGCAAGAGGATTAGAGTTTCCTATGAACTGTATTCCATGGTAGAAACATCTACAGGCCATTAGTGGATGTTACAATGGATATAAGAGATAGTTTAATTGTTGGAAAAGTTATGCATTACATTATCATTGCTGTGCAGATCCGGCCCAGTAAAAACAGACACAAAATCGGAGGAAAAAGGCCACAACTTTATTAACAGCTCCAAAACAGAGCAGCATAACCATAGGGTTGGCTCAAAGCATAAGGTCTGGATCTGGACATCAGCAACACCCCGGTTGGTTGATGTATTAGGTAAGGTTGCTTGCAGCCGCAAGCATTGGGATGACGTAAGTGCCATGCTCCGCCCTGTTGCGCAGTTAGGCAACTGCACTGCTTCAACTCGAATTGCAAGGCATCCTAGTCACTGGGTGTTAACCGACTATGGCCCCCGCAATGGCCACAGCAAACCGCTCCAACCGCGCCATGAAGCGCAGGACAAAATCTGGATTCAAAGGCCATTGATACGGGATACCAAGGGCCTCAAAAAAGGAGGTCAGTTTGGGAAAAACCCTTTTATAGGCTCTAAGGGTGGAAGGGGCAATTGAAGACAAAATGCCCCTCTGCACAGAGGCAGCCCAATCATCCACATGTCCTCCGGGAATGGCACTGGGAGGGGGTCTGCATCCGGAGCCAGCTGCCAGAATCTTTCTTCCTGAAAATGAGAAAGAGCGTCGGTAACTTCATTTCTTAAACCGGCCACAAATTTTGCTGAGAAGGAAATGTTAAACTTTAAACATTCAAGGACGAACTTATGAACTAAAACCATCACTCTCTCAGATTTGGAGGTCAAGCTGTTGACCACTGCCACAACCGCCTGGTTATCGCACCAAAAAATTACACGTTTGTTCGCAAAGTCAGAGTGCCAAAGAAAAACAGCTGTGACAATGGGGAATAACTCTAAAAAAGTTATGCATTACATTCTCATTTCCTTCATTATATAGATACGAACTCCCTCTTTCATTCTATCCTTTGTCACTCAATCTTGGAAGCAATTTAACAACTCTCTCTTAAAATTCTAAACTGCTAGTGACTTCAGCCAGCAGTCAGTAAGTAGTAGCTTGTCCCATCTTCCTGCTGTCTTAAAAGATTGTGAGATTTATTTCCCCTTACCCAAAACATCACCAATTAGGTTAGGTTTTAGTTATTTTATGTATATATTTATTAAAACCATTGTTTGTTTTTTAAACCACAAACTGCATGTTTGTTATTCTTTGGGTAAGTCTTTATTCTTTAGGAAGGCAGATTGAGAATGAACAGTTTGACCACAATTTGGCTGTTTCTGCTGATGAAAGCTGAATGCTAACAAGTTTAACTTTCATATTTGTGCATTTTTGTTTCCCTTTAAAAGGGTTAACACCCTGGGAAACTAAAATTGCACCCACATTAATTCATTAAGATACAGCATTTCTAGACAACGACAATATTTGTGTCATTATTGGCTGATGGTTGTATGGCATGGTTGATATAGGGTCCTTTCACGCTACACAGCTATAGCATTATGGCCCCACTTTCCCTGCCATGGCTGCATCCTATGGAATCCTGGGGTTTGCAGTTTGGAAAGCATTAGATTTTCTCTGCTCAGAATATGAAATATCGCTCTGTAAACTACAAATTCTAGAATACTATAAGATGTTGGCATGGGATTTAAAAAAAATCATGACACTATATTAACTGTGTAGTGTGAGAGAGTCCAATTTATCATGGCGCAGGTGTCCAAATGGTGACAACTCAACAGTCAGCAAACCCTAGGGCTACATGCAGGTCCCCAGCTTGTTGTTGTTTGGTAGCCTTTGCCCCTCCAGAGTCCCTTTTTGGAAGGGTAAAGGTGAACAACCACTCCAACAATCCTCCAAGAGTGGTATTTTAACTTTTAACAGGTTACACAGAATCTTTGTAATATGTACTTTGTACATGTCTTTCAAAACACAACATGGATGTCTGGGCATTTCCAGTTTTTAGGTTTTCTTTTGGCACTTTTGGCAATCCATGCAGCTCACCAAGGGTGCAGAGGCAGAATACAGTCCCCTGGACTCCTTGTTGTTACCCTCTCTTGCTCTACTTGACACCAGATTTTGTGAGGTACAGGGCCCAAGTAAACATCTATGGGTCTTTCTTTAGGACTGAAAGATGCTACTGACTGAAAGAAGCTGTTGCCTGGATGCCACCTTACAATGAAGTCTTATGCATGTATAATTGAAAGGAATATCTCACTGTATTCTGCCAGGCTCTTTTCTCTCAAGTAAGCATACAGAGGCTTGAAGCTTTGATTACTGAAACAACATACAATCCTTTTCTCAAGGTTACATTAAAAGTAGCTCCTTTCAGGCTGGTTAATAGTGGGCAAAGCTAGATGGTAAAAATATCAGGCCAAGACACACCTTTTGCATGATTAGCTCAGCTTTTCTAAACTGATTAGAGATGCTGGACAAATTCATTCAGTTCACCTTATAATGCAAATGTGCCTAATTCTATATTTTTGAACCACTATGGAAATGAAAATCGATAGGCAGTATATGCCACTCATGCTGTTTTTGCACATGAGTTTATGTAAGAAAAAAGCACATAATCTACCGTTTACTGGTCTATCCTTCCCTACAGGCATATGTTCATATGCAATAACTTCAGGCTTCCAAAGGCCTGAAATGCTTTGTAGAATGGAATCCAGACTAAATCTTTCTTGTTGCACAGAAGCCCTTAAGTAGGAAACACCTTGTTGTCATTGTCATCATCATCAAAGTACTGTATCAAGGAAACTAAGGGGCTCTACAGATGGGTGGCATGTAGCCACCCCTTTTAGCCCCAAATTGTTGCCACAGCAACCACACACCATGGCAGTGATCCACTCCCTGCAGGGAGCAAAAAAGAAGCCCCTCAAAGGGGCTTCTTTTTGCGTTCCAGAAGGGGTGCCATAGGTGCACTTGCATGCCAGGATGATGCCCCTTGTACGCAGCACCATTTAGATGCTGAGCATGACGAGCATCATCATGGTGTATGCTGTACGGACGGGCATGTACCATAATGGCACCCAGGCAGCAAAACTAGGGCTTTGAGCATCTGGACACTCAGCCCTAGTTCGCGTACAGGCCGGCATAAAGTGCCAGTCTGTACACCTCCTAAGAAACAGTAACCGGGATGTACAGAACTCTAATTTTGCTTTGCAAAGTAGAAGGCATAAATGCACTCACTGTACTCTGTAATTCCACACTCAAGGTTTAGTTTACAGTGTGGTATTGTTACACATGGAAACAAAGATGAACAAGCTATTATTGATGCCTGTAATGAGAAATTCAACTCTCTGGGGGAAAGACAATTTCCATTTATGATATTTTGTGATCTAGAAGATGGGGGATCCTTTATTTTGTATACTTGAAAGTTACAACTCAACAAATATAGTAATATGGGAAGGATTATACACAACAAATGCTGATGTGTTGACAATTCAGGAGCAACTCAGCATATATACCAATTTTTACAGCAGTAGCAATATACCAATGAATTAAAATTATGATGACATAAGTATTTCTGAGGGTCACCATATAAAACATAAGATAAAGCATTTGGTTAAGATTCTCTTGATGCAGGCTACAAGCTGATTGTACATATTTTCAGGTTAGTGGATGTCATTTACTGTAAATGTTTGTGATTCATGTGAAGTCGAAGGCTTTCACGGCCAGCATCTGTATTTTGTGGGTTTTTTCGGACAATGAGACTGTGTTCTAGAAGAGTTTATTTCTGATGTTTTGTCAGCAGCTGTGGCTGGCATCTTCAGAGGGAGATATGTCTGTATTTATTCTTAAGAGTTTTCCATTATAGGGTTAAAACTTTCCTGTTGAGGAGAGCTTTGGGAGCATGAGTAGTTTTTAAGCTCCTGCAGTGATGTGTTTTTAACACACTGTATTCGACCATTTTTACTGCTGCAAGATGCTCAATTGTTTCTGTACATTTGGTGTTCTCCTTTTTGTATTTGTTAAAATTATATTTGTTTTTACTTGCTGTTAGCTGCCTGGAGCTTTCTAAAAGGGAACATGTGAAATAAGCATTTCAAAATAATGCAGAAACCTGACTCCAAAGAGACAACCCTTGCACCTGTTTCATTGCTATATTGGCTCACATGTACATCTGAGGGGGCATCTTGTAGATATTCTGAAGTAGTGGCCTAGGTTTTTTTAAATGCAATCTTAATTTCATGTAATGATACAGCAACCTAATAATGCATTAATGAAACAGGCCACCACCTTAAGTATTAAAATTATAGTACTGTGCTATTATTTTTATCCAGATGTAAATCCTATTACAGGGCTTACTCCCAAGTAAATAAATAGGAGAGCATTGTAGCCTCAATGTTGTGTCAACGCCTTAAAAGAATGCTGTATGCAGTAGTAGCTGTGAATGCAGGAAAGAGAAACACACCTTCTTGGTAATTGGGAGACAAGGAGAATTACTAAAGGATGGATAAGAGGAATCTAATTACTGAAGGCTTATGAGTCTAGCTGACCCATAAAAACTGGATTTTAGTAATCTGTACAGGATACACTGTTTAAATGAACACAAGAATGAAGCATAACATAACAATTATTTTTAAACAGATTCTAGAATAGAAACATGGGGAATGGAAGAACCAAATGAAACTAGGCAACCTGGAATGAAGAGATGGGATAACCTTAGCCCTAGGTTCATACCTCAAAGTTCATTAGTCTTACTTTGGGGGCTGGAAATACCCATTTATCACCTTTTTCTTAGCATAATAATTAATAATAATAATAATAATAATGTTTTATTTCTATTTCCCGCCTCTCCCTTCGGATCGAGGCGGGATTCCAACAGATTATTATAATACAATGTCACAGTCAATCTACAGTCTAAAATTATCTTTAAAAACATTATATAAACAAATGTTTAAACACATTCAATGTTCTATTCAAAATAAGCAAGGAACTACATAAGGAGGGAATAGTGGTAGATCTCTAACTCTTTTTGAGAAGATAATTACTTTTGGGAAAAGTAAAATACGTCTTTGGAGATTTACAGAATACTGAAGAAGTAATGGTGGGAATAATCTGATCAGATAAAATTGCAAAAGAGAATTTTGCCCTTGTACAAGCAGATTAAAATAAAATTCACCGAGTGCCCTAATATGGGGCATTTTCAGATCCCACCAAGAATGTTAAACTATTACAGAGTTCAAAAATGCCCCATGTTCACAGACATTGTGGGTACAATATCAAGAGAATTCCACAACAGCATTTATGGCTGATGTGTGCCTTCAGTCCAAAACACACTGCAGAAATAATCCAGTTTGAAACCACTTTAACTCCCTTGACTCAGTGCTAGGGAATCCTGGGAACTGTAGTTTATTGTGGAACCAGAGCTCTTTGACAGAGAAGGCTAAATATCCCACAAAACTACCATTCCCATAATTTCCTAGCACTAAGCCAAGGCAGTTAAAGCTGTCTCAAACTTGATTATTTCTACAGTGTGTTTAGGACCTTAAAGTCTTTTATGATTTATGGTGATCCTCAGGTGAACCTATCACAGGGTTTCTTAGCAAGATTGCTTTGGAGGGGTTTTGCCCTTGCCTGCTTCTGAAACTGAGAGACTGGAGTTTATCAGATGACGGAAATTGGAAGTATAATCTAATGGCAATCCGAACGCAATCATGGGGTTTCACGTTATTGCATATTAAAGTATCTCACGCAATTTCGGGCAAAAGGGAAGTCATTCCGAACGCAATCATGGGTTTTACGTTATTTCGTATTAAAGCATCTCACGCAATTTCGGGCAATGGAGGGTCATTTTCGGGTAATGGGAATTCATTCTGAATGCATTCCGAATGCAATTGGAATTCACATAAATTTGCTAAACTAGCGAATTCACGTGAATTCAAATTGGCTCCAATTGGCTCCATTCACAATAAAGAGAAATTCCTCCCGTCTGATAAACTCCTGTGACTCAGCCAAGATCACCCAGTGGGTTTTCCATGGCTGAGCAGGGATTCAAACCCTGATCTCCAGAGTCTAAGTCCAATGCTCAAACCACTACATCACACTGGCTCTTGCATAGTAGCACAGACATATGAAAACTGGAACATGTGTGGCCACCAATGTGAGTGTCATCAAAAGGATGGTAATGCAACAAGAGGGCAAAAGTTTTTAGAGACAAACATATAAAACAACCATATATATATATATATATAAAACCCTCTTGAAATCCTGAAAAAAAGAAAAGACAAATCAGCCCACCGATTCTCCTATCCCTTCTGCTTAGTTCATTGAGTGCAAACTACATCTGCACTTTGAGCTCAGTGTGCAGAAACTGAAGTAAGCCAAAGACACAGGAGGAAAGTGGGATGACAAGAAAGAACATTTTAACAGTAGTTGAGAAAGTGAGACAGCAGAAGGTTAACTGGGACCAGCCAGACAAACTGGAACAATTGAAGGTTTACAATAGCCAAAAACCGAGCACCAGTAAACACACCTTCACATGAGACAGAATGCTTGTTCTCAATAGCTGTTACCCGTCCTGGTCCCCCTCCCTCCCTCCCTCCCTCTAGTAATAAACACAAATATTTACATTTTGGGAGAATTTGTCCAAGTAATATTTTTATCTGTTAAAAACATCACTACAGGGAGGAGGCTGAAATTCAGGGACACTTTACAACTCTTCTGATGACAATGCTGTACAACACTTAACATGTAGGTCCATTTGTGTGTGAATTTTGCAACAAAACATGACTCTGACAGGCTTAAAAATCCCATCTTTCTGGATGAGTTAATGTTAACATATAAGACACTCAAAGGACCCCCCCCCCCCGCACACACACACACTACACAACAACGGTGCATCTACGTTGTAGAAATACCAGTAATGCAGTTGACACCACTTTAAGCGCGGTAGCTCCAACCTACAGACTCCTGGGGTTTGTAGTTTCACAAGATCTTTAGCCTTCTTTGCCAAAGAATGCTGGTGCCTCATAAAACTACATAACCCAAGATTCATTAGGATGGAGCCATGGCAGTTAAAGTGCTGTCAAACTCCTCTATTTCTACAGTTTAGATGCTCCTTACCTCTTCTAATGGATGATACTTTTAGTGTCAATTTCTATAGCAGTATTATATAGGCAGTATAATACTGTATCAGAATGAATGTATGTCCCGGTCAGATGGCCCAGTGAAAATGGGCCACAGGATCCATGACAGGTAGGTATCAGGTAATAGGAGTGCTCCTGATATTGTTATAGCTCAAGCCAAATTACAGGATTGGAGAATCAATATATTGATGTTGTAATTCATCCTTGGTGCAAGCCAGAAGAGGAGAAAAATATAAGCCTGCCTCCAGTCTCATGTTTCCTGGTGCCAAACATACATGTGACAGAACATTCTTCTTGTCTAGCTGGCCATGCCACCTGAAAAAAAAAAGTGTTCTTCTCTAATTTTACAGGTGCACAAGGGGCTAAGGAGAATGGTGAATTATTCCTTTCTGGTTCTGCTGCTAGAAGCAGTTCTCCTAGCACAAATGGCCTACTGGGCGCTGACTGTGGAAGCAAAAATGATGATAAATAAAGCCTTCTGGTTCTGCCCATCAAAACACATCCTGTGGTTAAATATGTTTTATATGTAGAATGGTGCTGGAGATGCCAAGCAGATATGGGATTCTAGACTCAGGTCTCCGGAAAACAAATAACATTAGCACTGTCCAAACCCAGAGGGGAACACTTATGATTCAGCTCATTAACCTGTTTGGGAGGCCACAGAGTAGGCAGAAAGCAAAACAAACACTTTGTCATTGAGAGACCAAATCTTCTGCATGAAGGACAATTAGTAACAAAGCAACTTGAAACGAGAGACATCACATTATTCCTAACAATTAACTAAACATTTACGGAGAACTCCACAAAATGCATTGTTTTTACAGTGATCAACAGAAGAGATCAATGATCAATGGAATGTAATTTATCTCTTCTTATCCCAGCTGACTTAGTTCAAGTTGCGAAGATGGTGACAACCAGTCATTATCAGACTGGTAAGTGATAGATGAGGACACAGAAAGCCTGAAGATATGATCATCAGGGTTTTAATGTCTTTCAGTATCATGAAAGGTACAGAGAAAGTTTTGAATTGGGTCACATCATCTGAACCTTTTATTAGGAAGAAAATAATTAACATTGCATTGATAGACTGTAAAGTATAGCTGTTGCACATCATAGTTAGGAGCTGTCCTTTGTTGCAACTGCTCCACTGGCAGACAGCCCATTTTCATGCACAATTTAAAGTGATGGTGATGACCTAGAAAGACCTATATGGCTCAGGTCCAGGTTATTTGAAGGACTACATCCTTCATCTGAATCTGCCAATATTTTGAGATCTGAAGAAGTCCTTTTCACTGTCCATCCACTATCACAGGAACATGGCTGCACTTGAGCTCTGGAACTGCCTTCCCAGAGATGTTAGATTGGCACCCTCCTTACTAACTTTCCGCTGGCAGGTGAGGTCTTTTTATTCTGGTAGGCCTTCAAGAACGATTGAGTACTAAAATGTTTAATTGCTGTAAACTCTTGTGGGTCCCATACTGAGGGAAAAGGTGGGATATCATGAATGAAGTGGAGGAAGTGGGATATCATGAATGAAGTGGAGGAAGTAGTAGTAGTAGTAGTAGTAGTAGTAATATAGTCATAGTGGAACCAACCAGACAAGAGGGACAGAACTTGAAACCCTTTGAAAATTATTGACTGGATTATGAGCAGTTCTTTACTAGCTGTGACTTCATCCAAAACTTTTCATTTTCTAAATGAAACCTCCTGCTGTATAACAGGGCTCCCATTTTCTCAAGAGTTAATACTGCCTCTTTGAAACGTACATATCTCAATTTATTTTTAATTCTTAGAAGTATATGATGGATTTTTCTCTTTGTTTATGTTGCAAAATGCTGTAAAATTCATCAAAAGCTCTAGTGTCATATGTGTTAGTTTGTAGAAACAGTATGGTTTGTATTGCCACTTATACATAACTTTAAGAAAAATAGGAGGGTGTTACAAGAACAGCAGTCCAGCAATTCCAATATTCATCAACAGAATTAATACACACGAGTGATTTAAAAGCTGATTTCAGAAACAATTTTATTTGGAACTTTTAACTTACTCCCTTCTGCCCATAAATGGTACAGTACTTATTTACACAATATGATTAGAACCCAAGACTTTACAAAAAACAAATCCTTCAAAATGCAAACAAACAAGTAAAACAAAATTTAAATTGAATAGTTTCACTCTTTTTGTTCATATTTGAACTCTCTTTTGTTTCATGCACAGGATTTTCAAATGAATAATGATATCAAGTATGAACTCAACACAATTGCTGCTACAAGCATATCCAACAAATGGTTCTATAGTCTTTTTGAACATTTTCATGCCATAACGCCTTAACTGAAGGAGGAAACTCTGATGTATTCATTCACACTGGGATGTATAATATTGACACACTATATAATTGTAGAGATATCATATAAATTCCTCCTTCACTGATAGCTCAGTGGGATACTGTTGTCCCTCAGTGCAAAAGAAAGCCCCACAGCTGCCTCATTTTGAGGTAGACCATTGGTCCAGCTAGGTCAGTATTGTCTGACTCTTAATACCTCTCTGGGATTTCAGGTAAGATTCTTTCCTTGCCCTGTCTACAGATCTCCAGTATTATTTGGTGGTTTCTGATACAAGTATTAATCAGGCACTTCCCTGCTCAGGTTCTGAAACTAGAATAAGATCAGATGTGTTCATCCTATTCCTGCTCCCTTCAAAACCAGAAAGCAAAGAGAGAGGAAACACCAACAGAGAGAGGCTGGACAGCATCTAGACCAGTGAAAGATTCCACTGCACCTGTTTCAAGGCCCTTAAAGATGGCTGAATTGAAGTCGCTCTTTGAACTTTCCAGCCTCAACAACACATTGAAACCTATGCTTTGGCCTACCCCTAAGGACACACTTTCTCTGCACTTTTCTGACATCCTGCCAGGAGGCAAATGAAAAGAAACAGAAAAAGTACAAGATTCCAAATCCATGGCAGGCCATGAGGGAAGTGATTGCCAGAGCAATTCAATGCCTGTTCCTGAACCCACCTGACACATTGCCTGGAAGCGACAACAGAGGATGCACAAGAACTCTGCAGTCTTCTTGCCACACACTTTCTTTTCTTTTGTGAAGGGAGAGCTCCCCCCCCCCATCTCTCCTGAGTGAAACTTACAAGCTAGTACCTGTGCCAGAAGGACAGCGACCTCCCCCTAAGGGACATATACATTCTCCATGTAAGTATAATATTTCAAACTTTGTCCAACAAGCTCCTACAAATTCAACAACTAAGAGTTCAAACCTCATCTTCCCCAAGGTGATAGGCAGCCTATTTGAATATTCTGTTTTTAGGCTCACATTCTCTCTCTGAAGTGACATTTTCCACTTCCAGGGAAATGCTTGAGTATGCTGGTGCTTCTGAGCAAGCAATTTACCATCTGAGTGGTGCAAGTCTGAGGAATTACTTTTTCATCTACATCTTCATTGCACTTTTGCACCCGCTCTAAGAGCTGAGCCTTAGAGGAAATAAAAGCATACAAAACATTACCCTGCCAAATAACTAAAATGCTGCATACAAATTCAAATGGGGATGATCGCAGCATATGTTTCCATCAGTAAATGCTATAGCAGTGGTTCCCAAAATCTGATCCTCCAAATGTTTTAGACTCCACCATCCAGAATTCCTGACTGCTGCCCAAGCTGGTTCTGGCTTCTGGGAGCTAAAATCCAAAGCACCTTGAGAACCAAAGTTTGAGAACTACTGGTCAAGAGGAAGACCTATAGGAATCTATTTATTTATTAACTTTAAAGAGTACATTTGTGCATTGCTGTCTTTCATTCTGTGTAGGCACTAATGGGAAGCTCCCACTGGTGTCCTTTTGAAAGGGAGCAATTCCCGGTGGGCCCTTGGGAATGCAGATATGGAAAAAGAAAGAGGTTTGAATCTTCTTTCTTTTTCTAAATAACAGCAGCAACAACAACAACAAAAAAACCAAGTACTTGTAAGTTCACACTGCTCTTTAAATATTATTCACATCAATAAAAAGTTGCCACCTGAGCAGAAAATAATATATCCTTACAATGCAAGCTAGGCCTTACACCTTGTCCCACAAGCTTGATTTAGGAATTGTATTATAGATGCCCGAAGAGTACCAGGACTTCCTCTTATAGCCCAGTTTGAATTACAAAGAATCAACTGGCTTAAATCCAAATTCTTCATTTAAATTGGCTGCAACACAAAGTGCCCTTCAAATTTCCCCAGCTTTGATTAACAATACTCATCAAGTAAGCCCCCCCCCTTTAATATTTTGTCTTTTTAAAAGGAGGGCCATGTGGATCAGGAAAGGGAAGATGTTTATGAGTTAATTTATCTGAAGAAGCCCAGCATGGACTGAGCCCTTTGCAACTAATTGAGGATTTTACACTTAATTCACAAAGTTTTATCACACAGACAGTCAGCCCTCTCTATCCACAAAATCTGCATTCACAGGTTTAAAAAATAAATCCCAAAAGGAAACCTTGATTTTGTCATTTTATATAAAGAACACTATTTTACTACCCCAGTGTATATAATGGAACTTGAGCATCCAGTTTGATATCCACGGGGGTGGGTCTTGGAACAAAACCACAACACATACCAAGAGAATAAATTACATTTTTAGTACCCAATGCTCCTTGAATTACTTAGTAATTTATTGTGCATTGTTTTAAAGTGCTTTGCAGATCTTACCTAATCTATAAAATGTTTCTGATGAGGTAGATAAGCAAAACATCCATCAGTTTTACCAACAGGAATACAGAGGAGTGCCAAATATGTGCTCAGTATCATGTGTTGAATAAGTGCTCAATCCTATGCTAATCAATGGAACTTAATTCTTTTGGCTCTAATTCCACTGAAGACAATGAAACTAAATTCCAAGTAAGAGAACAACCTAGCCACAATGAAACACAACTAAGTTCCACTTACTTCAGTGAGTATAAACTAAACATGTGCTTGAAATAAAAAATGTAAAAGTGCCTTACTACTCTTGGATTTCACCCTAGAGTCATCATATCTGGTGGAAAGATACCCAAAGGCTCAACAAAGGTCTGCTTTTTCTGACCCTTGACACTCTTTGTATGGATGTAATTTAGGATATTATCAGATGGGGGAGGGGGGAGGAAGAAAAAGGCATAATCCTGGCTAAATTGTGCAATTGTGCAGATTTTCAGTTGATGTAGCACTCATCCAGGACTTATCCTGGGAAAAACCAGGAATGCCTCAGCAACAAACCATTCATGGGGAAATCCCATGAAAGGCTTCTCAACAGCTTGAATGAAGCATGATTGCAAGAGTGTGAAAGTTAAATGCATTTCATTTGCACTATTGCAGAAGCAACAAGGGATACCCAGAATGAATTGCAGTGGAGGCAATCTGTCCTCCTTGCCAGGATCGGTTTTGCAGTAGATTTCAATTTTCTTTTGAGCTATCGGGAACAATTTTTTACACTGGATTAAAACAATGTGGTGAAATAATAAAATTTATTTTGTTGTCTTTTATTCTGTGTGGGACAGAAGCATGATTTCAAGACATGTGCTGTAGCATTGAAACAGCGCATTTGTGAAACCATCAGTTCCAATGTACTAATGATTCATTCATGGATGTGTTGGAAATGTGATCATGATATTATATGTCACAATAATCACACAATTGTGTCACTGTGTGAAAATACTGAGAGCTATAGCACTACTGTTGCATTAGCTTTCATCACCACGATTATTGCTGAATTGGCTCTGGTGTGATAATCTATTTAGACATACCAAAGGGAGAAGGAAGAAAAGTGATAAAGAGAAAGTCACAGAACTCCTGTTCTCCATAATGTTCCACTCCATTGCTTCTGAAAACATGGATCAGAATTTCATATGCTAAACCAGTTTGTAGTTTGTATTATCCTGATTTGTTGTGGTGCCTTTGTACGTCCTCATAAACAAACCATAGTTTGTGATTCAGTTACAAACTACAATTAGAATTCATGGTTTATTGTTGGCTTACCAATTCTGTACATTTTTAAAAATTATAGTTGAACCCACAACTATGTCTCATCTTACAAACTGCCTCCCTGAAACAGAAGCTGACAAAAAAAGAAGGAGAAAATTATAGAGAAATGGTAAGAGAGGAAGGGAGAACTGCCTTGTTTGGTCATCCAGATTTTTCATTGTTAAGAAACAAACCATGGCTAACACAAGCTATGGCTTAGCTTGACATGCAAATTGAAGCCAAGTACAGAATTAAGGAAGGGAAGTCGATAGGAATGATTTTCATTGTCTCTGAATAATTTGCATATGATTATACCAACCTCTTGCAGCTGACCTCAGATTAGACTTGAGATAACTACTTCTTCCTAACTCTGTACTCCAGTCACTCTGACAGCAATAATGTGCATATACAAGCATTTACTTTGTGCACAATGCAGCAGTTGTAAGGCATGTAGGCAGCAATCAAATGGTTTTAGCTAGCTTCAGCATATAGTTGTGCTGTCAGGAATATTATACATATACAGTCTTTATTGAGTCAAACACAGGAAAACATCAAGTCATACTTCTTCTATAAATAAGTAATTAGGCTAGGCTAGGACTTTCTTACCCTGTAAGCAGAGAATGAGTTCAAGAGAACTCAGAACACAGAAAGTTAAAATGCTAATATATTTGATTTGGTTGTTCCATTGCTTTTTTTTCAGCATGAAGAACCAAACTGTGCATTTAAAATGTTTTCTGTTGCCTCTTAAGTTTCCAAAATATTAGTCTTTCTAAAATATAAACAAGGCAAGGTAAGCAAATGTTCTAATGATTCAAAAGTAAATCGCATCAGTTCCAATGAACCTCTTCCTAATAAGTGTGCTTTGGATTGCAAGTGGTAAGCTCAATCCTAACCACTGCTAGAGGCTAGATGAGGGAGGTTAGGATGGAAACATTCCTTTTTTAGCCTTCCAATACCAGAACCTCCAAGCCAGCATAACCAGCATGACCAGAAGCCAACAGGAGCTATATTGATATGTGGGACATCTGTCCCAGAGCCCCCCCAGGAAGTTCTGTGGATGGAGCAGTACCATTGGTGATATTCCTATGAGTAACAGATGTTTATATGGGGCATTCAATGGGCATTCTTGGATCCTTTGAAATGGTAGCATAGATAGTTTCCTGTGGATTTCTGGGTTATGTGGCTGTCTTCTGGAAGAATTTATTCCTGACATTCTGCCTGCATCTTCAGAGGTTGGTGGCATGGAAGTATGTGGAGTATATATACTTGTGGGATCCTTGTTTGGGAAGAAGTGGTTTACATGTAAACACAGCCACATAGCCTGAAAAACCCACAGAAAACTATGGATGCCAGCCACTAAAGCCTTCAACTTTACGATGACATTGGTCAGTAATAGTGAACCTTTTAGAGACCAAGTGCCCAAACTCTAAGGGGTTCCCGCACTGGGTGTTACCCACTGCTGGGGGGCGGGACTTCTGGGGCAGAATGGGAATTGAGGGGGCAAGACTTCCCCTCCTAGGCCTTTAACTGTCTCTGGAGAGGCAACTAATGGCACAAGAGGGTGGGGGAAAAAGCACACACCTGTTCCTACTCTTTCTCCGCTGTCTCTCTGTGTGCCCTCGAAATGGCTTTGCATGTCAGAGAAGGCCACATGTGCCATAGGTTTGCCACAACAGACATAGGTAATTCTTTCCCTTGAAACCAATAGAAAGAGAACAGGCAAAAACCCCAAACCTTTGGGGACACAAATACACAAACCATTTCCATCTTATGCT
This sequence comes from Urosaurus nigricauda, assembly GCA_034509955.1. Lineage (NCBI taxonomy): Eukaryota > Metazoa > Chordata > Lepidosauria > Squamata > Phrynosomatidae > Urosaurus > Urosaurus nigricauda. The sequence goes on from JAOEGL010000003.1 coordinate 242,647,234, forward strand.
CTGATCTCAGCAAGGTAATGTCAAATTTTACTTCACTTCCTCATTTATTTCTCTATTAAATACTGAAGTATAAATTAATGTGCTCAAGATCCTGCTTTCAGGCAGTTCTATTTCTAGCGTGTCAGAAAGAAAAGATTCACAACAGGTATATGTATGTTCTGAAGCAGATGAAACATTATATACTCTGTAGAAAACACTACAAAAGAAAGAAAGAAAGAAAGAAAGAAAGAAAGAAAGAAAGAGACTGAGGACTCTATCACATGGGGTGAACAGACCAGCTTATGATTCCCGAATTCAGCGTTAATTTGGGAATAAGCCGTGTCCTATCACACCTAAATCACTGCCGAACTCCTGGATGTAGCCAGGGTAATCTAGGCCACTTCTGCAACAATTTTTAGAAGTCAGAAGCTTCCGACTTCTAAAAATGACCATGGAAGTGGTTTACAGGACCCTGGCTGCACCCGGGATGGACCTGGAGGTGATTCAGTGGCAATTTAGGTATAATAGGATGTGGCTGCCTCTCAAATTAGTGCTGAATTCAGGAAAGGTAAGCCAGTCTGTTAACCCCATGTGATAGGGTCCTAAGATAGAGAGAGAATTGAAGCAAGCAAGATTCACTTAGTACTTACAACATCTGGATCTTCCATGAGTGCATAGTGGTATTCAAGAATAACACCTCCTGTTGCACCACTACAAAGAGGCACATGGATGTAAGGTGTGATAACTGCTACATCAACTCTACTAAGCTTGTGCCTTCCAGATGTGTTGAACTACAAGAGCCATTATCTGCAGCCAGCATGTCCATTTATGGGTGTTTAGTTCAGAATACCTGGAGGACGCAAGGTTAGTGCAGTCTGCCCTCCATGCTATTGCTCTACCCATTCCATGTGCAGGTCATTGTTTCCTACATGAGTGAGCAATGACCTTGCTGATGCACTGTGACCTTCTCTTACACCACAACAATCTAAAAAAAATCTACAATGCAAAGCCCTGTAAAAAATTTGTTCCACCAAACACTCTTTAAGGGCAGAACTGCAGCCTGGACCTTTCAGATAAACCCAACAGTCCCCTGGTATTTGCAGTCCAGGGCAGGTTCTTGCTTTAAATTTGGCAAGGATTTCCTTACTAACCAAAAAACAAAGATCAATAACTCTTGGCCTCCATATTACAGAAGTTTTATCTCTTCTCTTGGCCTGTATTTATGTATAACTGACCAATAGCAAATTCTGCTAGCATTTCTACACATGTGCTCTTCAGAGCACTAAAAATAAACACCTAAATACTTGCATACTGGAAGTCCTGCAGAGAAATGCAGCAGTGGACAATATAAGTAATAAATCCTTTTTTAAAAAGTACTGTTTAAAACATGCACACATACACATGCAGATCCAGTTGGATCTATTCTTCAATAAATCTGCAAATCAGAAAAAGTTAAATTGTAAGCACTAACCTCACATGAAATTGGATTCCTAGATGGACTCAGGATTGTTAGTATGATTTAAGCACATTGAACATATTTAGTAAGAAGAAATCAGGCCTTGTACATGATCCAACTGTGCAAAAATTCTTAAGTCTAGGGGATGGGAAGAACAATAAGCAAATGACTTTAAGGTTAGCTAGCACCACATGAGCACCATAAGCTTTAATCTGTAATTGAGATATATATAGACGATGTCACATGGTCCAAATATCAAATGTATTTTTTACTGTTTGCTATGACCTGACATTGCTCCGCAAGTCGCCCCTAATGTTGTAACTGATAAGTACACAAAAACTGATTACATAATCCTCTTTGCAGTCTCTCTTTAAATTTAGCTTAGATTGTAAGCTTCCTCCTAGGTTTGAGAGTTTTAACCCCTTGGTTTTTCCACTTTCTCATGCATTTCTTAATTGCTGACTAGATGCTCTAAAGGCATCTCCTGAAGAAATATTTCAAATAAATAATTTATTCTAAAGGCCCGGTGAGTCATTTGGGGGCAAATTATTAAAACAATTATGTTTTCTGGTTGCATTACACTGAAGCTTTTATATTTAGAATGCTGAATGTCAGACAATTGTGTGTATACTAAGAATATGTGCAGAATATGATACAAATCAAGCAGTTCTACATTTGGAGATCCTTCTACAGCCAAGAAAAACACTTTAAACATTTACAGGATCACAATAATCTGTTCTGGAAGAACAGTTTTAGAGAAGACACACTATATATTTGTTTCAGTAAATATATATTTCCCTGATCAGTCCTATTTCAGATATAATACTTAACTATGATTAAGACTAACAAGGCCTCAAAACATTGTTGAGAATGCAGTTATTTCTGAGTACAACTCAGAAATGCATAGCCAACAAGGCCAATGTTCATGGTGGTTGTGGCATCTGGAAAGTTGGTGTCCAAAACAGTAACATTCCTAGTTCTGTTGAGAACCTAAATATACACTGAAACCACTGAGATCTGCTTATTACCTAGCAAGGCTAAGAAGCTGGAGAGCCAAGAGAATGGCCTTAAGCATTATTTGCTCAGTAGAACACTTAACCACACTCCACACAAATCATAATTTGAGCATAAACTTCAAACCATGGTTTCACAAACTAGTCTGTGGCAGGCCATGCAAATTAATACACCAGTGGTTTAAGTAGTCAAACACAACACAGCCATGTTTAAGGAAAGCAAACCATTGTTACATTTGACGGTTTAGGGAATGGTTCTGTGTGCTCATGTTTATCTACTGAATTTAGTCTGGTTATTTCTCAGTTCAAATCAACAGTAATCCACTAACATACAACATCATTCATTTCCAATAAAGAAAATCACTGCTATGCCACCTGTATCATATTATATCAACAGTCTGATGTTTTTGCTATATCTTAATGGTGATGCCAGATTACTATATAGTATATCTGTTGGACCTAGTTAGATTATAATCCTGTCCTTGCCTGCCCTCCTCCTGAAAGATACAGTCTGCTTTACAGACTTAAAACTGATATGAATACTGACAGAATGTTTAGTCAGGAATCAAATCAGCTGTTCATTGCTTGAACCACTTTCAAAAGCCAAAACCACTCCAGGCTTTCTTCATAAGGAAAAAAGTGTCTCTTTATTCATAACTCTGATATGAAACTGTAAATCAGAGTCATTATGTATTTTTTAAAAAGCTTTCCTGACTATTCATGTCCTCGGCTTAAGTGACTCTTAATGCCTATTTGCTACTACAGTACATTAAATTAGGAGACAGCAAAGGAACAGAGAAAGGATGTAAAAGTCACACAAAATTACATTCTTCCTTTGGCTAAATTACTGGCATATCTTTCACTTGCCAAATAAATGATGCTGTCATTCTCACATTCATAGTTTTTTTAAAAAAAGAAAAATATTTATTTGGGTCAACCTAGTATGAAAGTTGTTTCCTCTGTCAGGGAAACAGAATTCAAGTGCAAAGATACAAGACTCAGGGATTGGGACCACTTCTGTAAATACTGAGAGGAAGCTATATGAACCTGTTGCAGGGGGAAAGTCTCTTAGCTACAAAGACTTAAAAGATTTATGGTGGCGTATGTTTTGGTGGAGTAGATCACTCTTCATCATGACCATAAAGAAGCATCCTCAGTAAGATCTTCTACAAACACAGAACTATAAAGGAAAAGACAGGAAAACAGAAGAGCCATGAGACTGTGAAATGAAAGAAATTGTGATCTGTCAGATTTTTACGAGATGCTCAAGTTTGCAAGATAAACACAGTGACTATATGCAACTGCCGTAATTGTTGTTAATGCAATCTTCTAAATTTTGTTATGCTAATTAAATGCCTGGAGTGGAAGAGGAAAATCTTGGTTCCAACTTGCTCCTCAGTTAACAGAATCATACATCTGATAAATGCTGGTTTGGCAAGTTTATGATGGAATCTCCATTAGACGTTTTGCTGTTGGGAAATAATATTTTTCAGGTAAGCTGCAGCAGAATGTTATGGGAAAGCAAACAATTTTTTTGTTGCTTTCTAATTATTGCAGTATAAACCAGATGTATAGAGGGACTTTGGAGGGAAAGACACGGCCAGGTTCTGCTAGCTGTTGAAGCCCATAAATGTATGTGTTTGGACTATGACTTCCAAAACTTTAAGACAGCATAACCAGTGGCTATGTTGGCTGGGGAATTTTGGAGTCTGTATTAAAAAGTAGCTTTTCCAAACTCTACCAGGTAGATAACTAATAGTTTTATTGGAAGGCAAAGACAGGCCTCTGCCCAAAGCAGATGTGATGACAGATGCTTGTTTTGGACATTTTTCTTTCATTACTGTATGTCCTTTGCCTAAAACGGTTAGTATTCCGGTAACGAGATACCTAAACCCACATACCAACTCTTCTACAGTTCTGCTGCAGACTACAGGATCTATCAGTGCCACTGTTCAAGGTGTTTTTAAAACCCATGTGCTTGGAAGGGGCTGTCTTGAAGACTCCCTACCTCAACATCATGCATACTATATAGACCCTTCCCACAATATTTGTTTTCTTGTTAATTACCATTAAGTCATTTTATGGCAACCCTATGAATGAGAGTCCTCCAAGACACCTTGTCATCAATAGCCCTCTCAGCTTCTGCAGGTTTTTTTACTACAGTTCCCATAATCACCCTGTCAGCATAGCTGCTGGCCAGAGCAAAACAGTTATGGCATGATAGAAGGGCTTTTGCATGCCAGCAGCTATTTCACACTATACAATTAGAATCCTATGATTCCACTCCTAGAATTTCATAGGATGGAATCATAACAACTAAGGGGACTCATAATGCTCTAATGTAGAAACTTTGGTCCTCCAGGTATTTTGGACTTCAACTCCTAGAAGTTCCAGCCTACTTGGCCAACAGTCAGGAATTCTGGGAGCTGACATCCAAAACACCTGAAAACTAAAGTTTGGGGACTACTGGAATGTGAAAAGAGTCCCAGAGGAAGAATTCTGATTTTTTTAAAAATTGTTTTTAAAGTATAATGGCCTAACTCAAGGCATACTCCTGATCTTGAAAACTACTACACTTCTGATTTGAATAGAAAATTCTAGTGCGGGGTTGGGTGACTCCCAGCAGTTCTAGCCAACATAACCAAACTCCTAGAGGACAACTGGGAGATCTAGTTCCTCTACTCCAAAAATCTAGAGAGGTGTACTTTACCCAGCCCTGATCTACTAGGAAACTGCCTAACTAGAATACAGTAGATTGTACACATTTGATTCTGTATCCAGGTCCCAACTAGACTCAATACTCTTTCTCCCACTCTTGAGTATTGCTATAGCAAAGCTAGAAAGATTGCATTATCATCAAATACTGGTACTAACAGTATCGGGTCTGGCCATTTCATTAGGCAGAGTGAGGTAGTTGCTCCTGTCAGCAGATGATAAATGCACGGAGTGAGCAGCAGCTGCTATCCCTGGTCATTCAGTTCTGTTGAAGGACAGAGCTCTGTGTTTCACATGGCCTGTCCTACTAGCCTCATGCCCTAAGGTGAGGTGGAAAAGACTGCCCCATCACAAGTGTGGGATTGACTTTTGTTAGAGAAACTGAGGAAAGAGAAGGGTACCATCTCGTCATTCATCTCTAGCAGCAAAATCTCTTGGACTGGTCCCAGACACTAGTCTCTGAGTTTATCTTTTATACTTTTGAGCTTTGCAGATGTATGCATTCTCTATACCAGCTCTATACAAAGATACTGATAAATATATGCATGGCAAATGAGGATAACGGTTCTTACACCTGACAGAACGGGTGCTTGTCCTTAAGTGCTTATGTCACAATGATCACAGTCTGTTACGATTTTAAAAGCACCTTTTCCTCCCTGAAATAAAAATTGTTGGACCAAGTGATGCTCTCTTCACCCACTACTTTCTCAATATGGTATAGCTTCACATTTCATTTTCATACTACTATGGGTTTTACTATTGATGTCTTTAATACAATCAAAATTCAGAAGCAGCTGAAACAACATTGTAGTCCTGAGATAATTGTCACTGTCAACACAAGCAAAAATTCCAGTGCTTTTCAAGGGTTTATCACATACCCTGAGTTGTCCACAGGTTACCAGACTTTTCTATAAAACGGTTAAGTCCATCTGTAGGATCGACAACCCTCCCACTATCTCAAGGCAAGAATTTGCCAAGGTTTGTTGGGAAATTCTCCCTCGGGAAAACTCTGACTCATTCTCTGTCTCCACATAAGATAATTAGGAGGGCACAAAAATTCAGTGTCTGTTATTCCAGAATAAAGGACAGTGCAAACCAATCAATATTGCTGGTGATTGGATAAAACCCTGTGTCCAAAATTCTAGTCTGAATCCTGTTGGGACCTTACGGTGCCTTAATGGTCCATTATGCTGGCCTAACAGTCCACTTTTTGGAGTGGTGTCCAGCAGTGCTGGTGGGATGGCAAAGAAATCTTGCTCCAGGGGTCAGCATAGTACCTCTCTCCTGACAGGGATGTTTTTTTGCTGACACCCATCATTACAGAGCCCTCCATCTGCACCATCACCTGGGTCAGTCAGCATAGCTATGGAGTTCATCATATGGGAGGAATTTCTCTCAATTGCAAACGGAGCCAATTTGTAATTACGTGAATTTGCTAGTTTAGCAAATTTACATGAAATCTGATTGCGTTCGGAATGCATTCAGAATGACTTCCCATTTCCCGAAAATGACCCCCCATTGCCCGAACTTGTGTGAGATATTCTAATACGCAATTATGTGAAACCCCATGATTGCGTTCGGAATGACTTCCCATTGTCCGAAACTGCGTGAGATACACTCGTTCTCAATAACGTGAAACCCCATGATTGCGTTTGGATTGCCATTGGATTATACCCCCAAATTCCGTTGTATGATAAACTCCAAAGCTAACTGACTGGCTCTTGTACTAATTCTAAAGAGAAGCCCTATTGTAACTATTCTTTCAACCTTTGGGCTGCCCCGTATTCAAATATTGATCTTCCATTAATGACTTAATTATAACTGGTGTCTAATTTGCATTGCAGAAGTAATTGACATTGCTTTTACTACCATGGATCAATGCTATGGAATTCTGGGATTTGTAGTTTTGTGAGGGCCCTGGTGCCACAACAAACTACAAATACTACCCAAACCACAAATGGGAGGATTCCATATATTGAGCCATTGCAGTTAAAGCAATGTCAAAGTTCATTATTTCTGCAGTGCTCAGTGTCTGATTCACAGTACAAAATGTCCTGTACGATTCAAGCTTTCTTGGGGGTTGGGTTGGGGTAGGTACATCGTTTGTACAAGCTCTGTTTTGCCGTGTGACCAACAGCTTTTGATAAAGTTATAACACGGCTTCCCTCTAATTCACAGTTCCACTTGCCTTCTGGCCAAGATCACTAATGAACAAATGCCCAAACGAAAGTCTCAATTTGCTTGTGCCAAAAGCCCAAGTCCATTGCACAGGACTTCCAAATGCTTTAGCAGAAGACACGCAGACACATTCTTGAGCGCATAACAGGCCAAGGAAAGACACATGAGATTTGATTTTAAATTGCAATTGTTCATCAGTGCAGGTCTACCATATATTGCTAATTGAAAAAAAAAAATCTCCTAGAGCAGCAGTCTGAAATCAGTAGCTAGCATTCACGTGGTCCATGCATATTGTTCCCCTGAAACCCTGACCCTAAGTGCATTAGCTGGGCATAAGCCGGACGTAAGTCCACAAGGCTTACGATCAAATAATGCACCGAGGATCAATTTGTAGGGAGATTTCAAGCAATAGTTCTAAATGGCTTGTCTTGGTATTCTACGCAGCAATAAATAGAATGAAGGGTATACAGTACGGCTGGCTTGAACGCCTTATCTTAAAACCTACATTTGTTTCAATTGAAACAGAAAGTTTTCTAAAAGGAGTTCAGTGCTGGGTCGGACAACTCCGGAGCTCACCTTCCTTGAACTTGGGAGAACCGACCCAGAACAGTTCTGCAGCAGAGGCCAACGTTTTTAATTGTCCTATTCATGTTTCAGAGAAGAACCTCAAGGGAACCCCCTTAAAAGAAGGAAAGACCTCCATCCTCTTTGTTTTAGAGAAGGACCTCTAGTGACACCCCCTCCGAGAAGGAGACTTCAATCCTCTTTGTTTGAAAGAAATTCAAGGGACACCCCTTAAGGGAAGGAGACTTCCATCCTCTTTGTTTGAAAGAAGGACCTCAAGGGACATTCCTTAAGGGAAGGAGCCCTCCATCTTCTTTGCTTTAAAGAAAATCAAGGGAAGGAGATCTCTATCCTCCGCTTGAAAGAAGAACCTCAAGGGACACCCCTTTAGAGAAGGAAAAACCTCAATCCTCTTTGTTTGAGAGAAATTCAAGGGACCCCATTAAGGGAAGGAGACTTCTATCCCCTTTGTTTGAGAGAAGGACCTCAAGGGACATTCCTTAGGGGAAGGAGACCGCCTTTTTGTTTGGTTTTAAGGAAAATCAAGGGACTCCCTTGAAGGATGGAGATCTTTGTTTGAAAGAAGAACCCCAAGGGACACCCCTTTAGAGAAGGAAAAAAACTTCAACCCTCTTTGTTTGAGAGAAATTCAAGGGACCCCCCTGTGAAGCGAAGGAGCCCTCCATCTTCTCAAGAAAGGCCTCAAGGAGGGACATCCCTTCAGCGTTCCTCTTTGTTTGAAAAGAAACTTTCTGGGAAGGAGCCCTCTCCATCATTTCACTGGACATTCCTCCAGCGAAGGAGACCTGGAGACCTTCGTCCTTTCTTTTTTGTTTGTTTGAAAGAAATTCAAAGGAAGGAGACCTTTTGGTTCGAAAGAAGAACTTGTTAAAGAGTTATTTTAGCGAAGGAAAGAAAACTTCAATCCTCTTGGAAAGAAGTCCGAGGGACCTGCCCTGAAGGGAAGGAGGCCTATATCTTTCCAAGGAGGGACATTCCTCTTTGAAAGGCTGCATCCACACTGGGTTTGGGACCGGTTTAATTGCCTTGGCTCAAGGCTCTGGAATTCTGGGAGTTGGAGTTTGTTGTGGGCCCAGAGCGGAGCAAAGCTCCGCTCTGGGCCCCACAACAAACTCCAACTCCCAGAATTCCAGAGCCTTGAGCCAAGGCAATTAAACCGGTCCCAAACTTGGTTGTTTCTCCAGCCTGGATGCAGCCCAAGAAAGCCTTTGTGAAGAAGGAAGAGGCCGCCTCGTTGCTCTTAGTCTGAGAGAAGCTTCTGGAAGGGAAGGCATGTGCTCTCAGTCCTTTTTGGCGGGAAGGCGGAGGAAGTGCCGGAGGATGAGCCCCAGGCAGAGGACGAGGAGCAGCATGTAGCCGACGGTGCCGGCAAAGGTGGGCAACGAGGAGTAGGAATAGGCGTCGTTGTCCTCCCTGTGGTGGTGTTGGTGTTGGCTCCCTCGCAGGGAGTCCCGGAGCCCGGCCTCGACGTAGAGGGCCTGTTCATAGATGCTGAGGAAGGTGAAGAGGTGGAAGAGCTGGTGGCTGTGGCCCACGATGTCGAAGCGCCCCGGCCGGAGCCGCTCGGGGATCTTGGAGACGTTGAAGAAGGCGGCCAGGAGGAGCCAGGCGTAGCGGCGGTAGAAGTGGCGGAAGAGGGTGGGGTTGCGCCCGCGGAGGTCGAAGAGGAGGCTCTCGAGGGCGATGGGGCAGGCCATGCTGAGCGGGGCGGCGAAGACGAAGGTGCGGACGGCGAAGGGGTAGGCGCAGCCCCGGGCCCGGCTCCGGCAGCAGGCCACGGTGCAGGCCAGGGCCAGGGCCAGGGCCACCGGGAGGACCAGGGCCAGGTAGGCCTCCAGGGCGGGCCGGGGGTCCAGGTGCCAGCCCAGCCTCTGCCGCAGGAGGAGCCCCAGGGCCCCGGGCTCCAGCAGCCTCAGCCCCGGCAGCAGGTAGTGGTAGTAGGCCACGGTGGAGGCGAAGCCGTAGTAGCTGATGGAGGCGTAGTCCAGGTAGAAGAAGGCGGCCCGGAGGCGAGGGGAGAGGCAGCTGAAGAGGTGGGCCAGGCAGCTCACCCCCAGCGTCAGCAGCACCCCCGACGCGTAGCACCACAAGGGCAGCAGCAGCAGCAGCAGAGGGGCCCTCCCTTCTCCTCCTCCGGCCCCTGCTCCTGCTGCCCCTTCTCCTCCTGCTGCCCCTGCTGCTGCCCCTTCTGCTGCTGCTGCTGCCTCGAGGGCCAGGCGCCCGAACTGCCCCGCGAAGAGCAGGAGCGGCACGAAGTGGGTCCAGAAGTTGAGGGTCTCGTTGGTGGGCTGCAGCGCCGACGCCACGCACTCCTGGGCCGAGCAGTGGAGACGGCGGTACCCGGAGAGGATGAAGCACTCCACGAACTCCTCCGGCACCTCGTCCCAACGGAGCAGCACCGAAGAAGAAGCAGAAGCAGAAGCAGAAGCAGAAGAGGAGGAGGAGGAGGAATTGGCGGATTTGTGACCGGCACCAATGCTGCTCCCCCGGCGGAGAAGAAGGCGCTCCTCCTCCTCCCGGCCAGGCTGCGGCACCGGCGCCACCAACGCGGGATCCCTGCCGCCTTCCTCCTCCGGGGACCCCGCAGCATCACCCACGGACCCCGGCATCCTCTCCTGAACGACCTCCCTCGGTCGGGGACCACAGCCCTCCTCCTCCTCCTGCTGCTGCTGCTGCTGCGGGCCCTCCTCGCAGCCCCAGCCCTGCAGCTCCAGCAGCCCCAGCAGCCCAGCAGCAGCAGCCCGGGCCTGGATTGTGAGGTCAGCTCAGTCCCGGCAAAGCGGAGGAGGAGGACGGAGGAGGAGGGGGCCCTGCGCTGCTTCAGTCTAGGAAGACAGGAGCAGCCCCAGCAGCAGCAGCATCCCTCCTGGCCTCCTGCCTCCCTCCCTCCCTCCTGCCTCTTCTTCTCCCGCCGCCTCCTCCTCCTCTCTCTTTTATCTTTCCTCCTCTTCCTCTCCTCCTCCTCCTCCTCCTCCTCTCCGTCCTCTCCTGCTCTCTGTCCTTCTCCGCCGCTTTCCTCTCCTCCTCTCTCTTCTTTCCTTCCTCCTCTTCTCCCCTCTCTTCTCTTCTCTTCTTTCTCCTCCTCCTTTTCTCCCCTCCCCTCCTCCTCCTTCTCCTCCTCCTCCTCCTCTTCTTCTCCTATCTCCTCTCCTCTCTCCTCTTTTCTTCCTCCTCCTCCTCCCCCCTCTCTTCTTCTTCTTCTTCTTCTTCTTCTTCTTCTTCTTCTTCTTCTTCTTCTTCTTCTTCTCCCTCCTCCTCCTCCTCCTTCAAGGGAAGAAGAATCCTCCTGCTCCCTCTCCCCACTCCTCTCCTCTTCCCTCCCTTCTCTTCTTCCTCCACCGCCTCCTCCTCCTCTTCTCTCCTTCCCTCTCTCCTCCTTCCCCCTTCATCCTCCTTCTCCTGGAGGGTCGCAAGGAAGGCGGCAGGATCCGGCAGGAGCAGCCCCTTCCGTCCTCGGCCAGGGCTCCCTGCAGCCGCTCCAAGGCGGGCATCCGAGGAGGCCGACCAGGGGCCCCGGGGTCTGGACAGAGGCTGCTTCCTCCCGACAGAGATGGACCCAAAGGAAGGGCTCCTGTCCAGCACCATCGGCTTCTTCACCGGTGCCACAACATCCCAGAATGCCGTAGCCTGGACCCAGGGCTGTTCAAGCGGGCTCAAACCGGATCCTTTCCGCCGTGTGGATGCAGCCTCTAAAGTCGCAAATTCCGAGCCGCCTTCCTAACCCTCTCCCTAAACAAACCCCGGAGGAAACCCTCTCCAAGGAAGAAGCCTTCCTCCTCCTGCTGCTGCTCTCTTCTCGGCCCCCGATCCCTCCGTTGCCCAAGGGCTGGGGGTCCTTCCCTGCCCCCAAGGCCTTCCCGACGGATGGAGACCCCTCTCCTGGGGGGTTCTTGACCATTTTGCCTCAGAGGAGGCTTGCCCTGGCCTTCCCCCTGAGGCTGAGAGAGTGTGACTTGGCCAAGGTTAGCCGAGGATTCGAACCCTGCTCTCTCCAGAGAGCCACAGTCCAAGGCTCAAGCCAGTATCCTTGCTCTCCTAGGAGTGCCTCCCCTGTTTCAAAACTGATATATCCCTGTGACAGGTATATATGTCATTTGTGTGTTTCTAGGACTCTGGAGACTCAGGTTCGATTCCCTGCTGGGCCATGGGAACCCACTTTGGGTGACCTTGGGCAAGTCACACACTCTCAGCCTCAGAGGAAGGCAAGATTGGCAAACCTCCTCTCAACAAATCTCGAGAGGAAAACCACATGAAAAGGTCAAAGTCATTATAATCCCTTCACTAACAGTGAGCTGGACTTGGAAATGGTTTGTCTACAGCGGACAAAAGGAGTTTTCTTCTAGGGCTGTATCTACACTGGGGAGATAACCCGGTTTGGCACCGCTTTAACTGCCCTGGCTCAAGGCTGTGGAATTCTGGGAGTTGGAGTTTGTTGTGCGACTCACTATTATCTCCCATCTTTGCCTCATGAGTTCTTGTGCGCTTGTGAGTGTGTAAGAGTGTGCTTGTGTGTGTGGACACCCCTTTTTATTAAACCTCACTAATTTGGAAAACCGTCTCTGGAGTCCTCTGGGTCTGGGAATGTTATACAAAGGCTGAGACTGCAGCTCTCCACCATAAAAGCCTTCTTTTCGCTGCTTCCCATTGAGCTAAATCAATAAGGGACTGTCCACTTCTGGGCACCACAATTCAAAAAGGAGGTTCAGAAAGTGGAGCCAGGTGTCCAAAGGAGGGCCACCAAAATGTTGAAGGGTCTGGAAACCATGCCCTATGAGGACCGCCTTAGGGAACTGGGGATGTTTAGCCTGGAGAAGAGAAGGTTAAGAGGTGATATGAAAGCCCTGTTTAAATACTTGAAGGGATGTCATATTGAGGAGGGAGCAAGCTTGTTTTCTGCTGCTCCAGAGACTAGAACACGGAATAATGGATGCAAACCGCAGGAAAAGAGATTCCACCTCAACATTAGGAGGAACTTCCTGACAGTAAGGACTCATCAACAGTGGAACACACTCCCTCGGAGCGTAGTGGAGTCTCCTTCCTTGGAGGTCTTTAAGCAGAGGCTGGATGGCCATCCATCAGGGATGCTTTGATTGGGAGTTCCTGCATGGCAGAATGGGGTTGGACTGGATGGCCCTTGGGGTCTCTTCCAACTCTACGACTCTATGAAATCAATTTTCCCAGTGAGTACAATTTAGGTAACAGGGTTTTCAAAGGCAAGGAGTACTCAGAGATGATTTTGCCAGTTCCTTCCTCTGCAATATAGCCTTCAGCAGCTGGAATTCACTGGGGGTCTCCCATCCAAGTACAGCGTGGCAGTTCATGTACACACTCACACACAAAGTAATTCAGATTCAGGAAACCCTTCAAACATATTGAAAAAAATATATGCATATATTAAATTAGATCTGCAAGAGTTATATAATTCCTTGGGAATGAATACAGGACTTAGTCTTGAAGGTAAACTGGGCTCTCTACTTCTTACAAGATGAACAAACAAAATACCCAAAAGAACAACACATACATATATGCTCTAGGACCAAACCATGGAAAGATTTTGAATAAGCAAGACACTACTGGCATGGCAGATCCTTAGAGACACAACAATTAATTGCTTTGTTGTTGTTATTCTTGTTAAAGCCCAGTCTTTCCTGCTTTGTGATAATTAACCTGCGGGTGAAGACTTTATTGTAGAAATAATGTCAGTGGCATTTTGGATTATGAAACTGACAGGTATATATATATGTTTGACCTGTGGTTCATAACAACTTTTTAAAAAGTCCTATTTTTATATGCCAGATGAGAATGCTCTTCAAAATAGTGGCTACTGTGTTGATGATGCTTTGGCAGATTGCAGAGTTATGCACGGTGCAGTTACATAATCAGTCGAATTATGTAATAGGAACATTGAAAGTGATATAGAAGAAGTACCACAAGCCTGTCCTGCAGCAGACAGGTGCATTTTTATAAAGAAGCAGATGTGTTACAGTCTGGCTGCTGTGATGGGCCAGTTCTTTGGAGTTACCGAATGCATCTCCACTCCAGTGTCTACAAGCAAACTAGCCAGTGTTTTAAATGAATGGAATAGGTTAATCTAAAAAACCATTACATTGTATTTTAAAAGTGAATAGGATTCTTTTTAATAATAATATTAATAATAATTAATAATAATTTATACCCCGCTCTTCAGCCAAGGCTATCAGAGCAGTTTACAATTTGTTAATTAGACATTTCCCTGACCTCAGGCTTACAATCTAAAAAGATGCAACACAAAAGGAGAAGGGAATGGTGGTGGGGAAGGGGGAAAGCCCAGCAGATCTCTCCCTTGGAGGCCTGGACCAAGGCAGATGGACTGGAGGGAGGGCTCTTCTTCTTTTAAGGCAAGGCCTGGTGGAGCTCTGGATTACCTTTCTCTCCCTCAAGAGAATTGGAATATGATCGACAACCAAAGCTAATGATTAATTAAAAAAAAACTAAGCAGCAATTTTAGAGCCCTCCCTAGTTGAGAAAGTTAGTGAAAAAACACAAAGATGTACTGCATATAGAGGAAATTCATTATTAAAAAACTGAATGAATGTTCTATTGCAAACATTTGGACATTTCATGTCATTAGACGGGCTTACTGGCGTGTACTGGGTTACCAGAAACTTTGAAAGATACCAGAATCCAGCTGTTTGACCCAGGATCATTCTTTCCTAGGTTCCAGACTCTTTTAAGTCTAGAGTTTCTTGCCAGTTGGCAGACCACTGTTCACCCTTCATGCCTTCCTAATTATACTGTGGCATGGTATGGCCTAACAGTTGCTGTACCTATTCATGCTGTTGTTATGTGCCTTCAAGTCATTTTCCAACTTATGGCAACCCAAAGGCGAACTTATCGTTTCCCTCCTCTGAGGCTGAGTTTGTGTGACTTGCCCAAGGCCAATGAGTTTTCATGGCCAAGTGGGCATTTGAACCCTGGCTTCCAGAGTCATAGTCGAATGCTCAAACCACTATACCACACGGGTTGTCATGCTGCCTTTCCCTGCTCTTTAAAGCTGGTATGCAGTAGGGACTAGCTTGCAGTCCTAAATGTTTCAGTGTTACTACAGCTGTATGCATGCCTTGCATCACAATCTTAAAAAGAGGGCACATTGCAGCAATATGCTGCATACCAACGGTAGGAACTGTGTGGCCTTCAAAATTTGTTGAACTACAATGCCCAGCCAATGGTGATGAATACTGCTCAACAACATCTGTAGGACCACACAGTTTTCACCTTTGTGACATATGCACATGCTTTCTCCTGATCCCTTTAAGAACTGTAGAAAAAGTATGTAAATTTAATCAAGCACATATCCCCTTAAACATTTTGCTGCCTGAGATACTGCTGCAAATATCTACTTTGGGGGCAAGCCAATGTCTTTTTCAGTGTCCTGGCTATGACTGTTAGTATATAGCTGATCAAGTAAAATATGGCAAGTTTAGTCATAATGCATATTTATAAATCCCAGATAGATGAAAAGTTCTACTAATCTCTGAAGATGCCAGCCACAGATGCAGGCAAAATGTCAGGAATAAATTCTTCCAGAACATGACCACTTAGCCCAACCCCCCCCCCCCCCAAAAAAAAAAAAAACTATAGTTCTACTAACTTTTCTGCTATGTGGGAAAATATAAAGTGGCTGTAACTTTGGAATCTGATGAGGCAGCAAAATAGCTTGGTTTGTTTGTTTTTTAAATGGAGGTTGTACAGAAGTCAAAACTGCCAATGCATGTTAAGTGCGAATGAATATGACAAGAATAATGTGGTTCAATTTCCTTTTCAAAGGGAGATGTCATGGTGTGATTGATAGTCAACAAAATAATAGTTATTATACATTAATGTCCACTAAGAAGATTAATAATTGGCAACATATATGGTCAGCATAATAAAACTTGGCAGTTACAATACAGCACTTTAAAGTACTCAAAGCACTCCAAACACACCTCTTAGTAATCCTTAAAAGTAGCTTTATAAGGAGGGTAAACATTATTATCCCTGTTTTGTAGATTGGGGTGATCAAAGTGTAAATTTGTAAAAATTTTGGCAAATGCCCTTTAAGGAGACAAGTAGCCAATTGTACCATGTTTTTGGACCTCTGGCTATTTCAGACCCAGGAGAATTTTTTTTAAAGCCTCTTTTTCCTTCCTACCTAGTTTAGGAATGTGCTCCTTTTTTATCTCTTTAAGAGTCATTTCTGCTTAAGGTCCCTAGACCAGTTACGGTGCTGTACTGACAGGTTTAATCTCTCTCTCCTTATTTTAATATGATGATCATTTGCCAATGAAAGATAATGCAAGACCTTGCCTGTGTTTGGTACAAGCTTGAATGTACAAAAGTAAAGTGCAAACCAGGCAACCACAATCATTGGCTGGCAGCAGTTTCTGGGACTGCTGAAGCCCTTTTCTCAGCTGCAACATCAGAGACGTTTTGCCAGCCAATCCTTGAGATTGCCAAGTGCTCATATGTCATATCATATGTCATTACACGAGTTGGAGGACAGCTAGCTCAGTTTACTTGGAAAACAGATGTACAGTAATGACCTTGTGGAAGTGTTCCAACTAGGTACATGTTAGATGTAGTATTTTATGAGCTCAACAATTATCAAGGTCATTTTTTCCTGATGGTGTTCTGAGATTGAATGGAACCCCCCCCCCCAAAAAAAGATAATCCTAGTGGGTCCTCATTATATTATCACTAATCTCCACAATCTACTACAGTTTAGCTACACAATGACTGTACACTGTTTTCCTGTTTATGCAATCCTTCCTCTCTCTCCTGTTTTTACTTTTCTTGAATTTTAGATTGTAATTTCCCTGGGGCAGAGATTTGTCCTCTTGTGCTTGAGAAAGTGATAGGTATATTGTTGATACTATATAAATAAATAATGTTCTTTGGTAGGTGCAAGTATTTCTTTACAATGTGAGTTTGATGAAAAGGAAAAGACCATGAATTGCAGTTTGAAACTGAGAAGAGAGAAAGAAATGAACACCATTAAATAGAACAGGATTATACTGATACATTTTATGGGGGGTTATTACTTCTAGCAGACAGACATGTTGGTCCATAAAGACAAAGCAGTATCTCCAGTGTACAAGTAGACAAACACTTTTATTAGGACCAGCTAGTTTCATAACAGCAAGCAAGCTTTCAGGTTCCCCAGAATTCTTTTATCAGATTAGACGATTAAAAAATTGTGGGGTGCAGAGAAGCACAGAAATACAAAACATGATCAGGTGTTTTAAGCCATGGCATCTGTGATTATATTTAATCCCAAAATGAAGTTTGCAGGGTTGATGTATCAGTCATACTATGGAGTTTATCAAACGACGGAAATTGGAAGTATAATCTAATGGCAATCCGAACGCAATCATGGGGTTTCACGTTATTGCGTATTAAAGTATCTCATGCAATTTCGGGCAAAAGGAAAGTCATTCCGAATGCAATCATGGGTTTTATGTTATTGCATATTAAAGCATCTCATGCAATTTCGGGCAATGGGCAGTCATTTTTGGGTAATGGGAAGTCATTCTGAACACATTTTGAATGCAATTGGAATTCACGTAAATTTGCTAAACTAGCAAATTCACATGAATTCGAATTGGCTCCAATTGGCTCCATTCGAAATAAACAGAAATTCCTCCCGTTTGATAAACTCTGTAGTCACATAATATCTTGCCGTTCCTCCTAGACTGATGACAAAATGTTAATTCTGGAAATAAAAGGCCAGTAGAAGCTCAGAATCATGTGGCCCCTCAGATATTGTTGAACTGCAACTCCCAGCAGCCCCAGTCAATGATTGAAATTGCACTCTGATAACATCTGGAGGCCTGCATGGTTCCCACCTTTGCCTTAGGCAAAACACAATTTCTTAAGTGGCTTATTGCAGAAGAACAAAGAAATGACACATTTCTTGCATAAGCAAAGTGAGAGATTAACCTTTAGGTGTTGCACTGGGTTAAAAGTCAATTGAGGGCAAATTGAAAGTATTACCCCTTGATCACAGTTTTTTAAGATACCTGTGCTAAGGTAGTTTCAGAATAAAGTGAAAAGAAGGGAGATGTAGGGAAATCAAGCAGTACCTTGGAAACTGGTTTATTTTATTGTGATCTTTCAAGACTATCAATCCACTTTTCAGATGCACTGATGGGACTTGGAAATGCAGCCACAGTACAGTATATTAAAGTTGCAAGATTGTGAGTGAGGGGGATGGAAGAGTAAATGTGTAATAGGATACAGAAGGATACAAATTGTGGCCCAGGTTATAAACCTTCAAAGAGCTTTGTGAAATGATATAGATCTGTCAGGCAACTGATCTGTAGTCCTGAGGTGTGAAAGCATTATTTGAAACAATGCTTAAGAAAGTAATAAAGTCAGTACTGAAGTAATTGTTATTCCTTCAAGCTGACTCCAGCTCTGATGACCCTATCATAGGGTTTTCTTGGCAAGATGTATTCAGAGGAAGTTTGCCATTGCCTTCCACCTAGGCTGAGAGGATGTGACTTGCCCATTTCGGTGGCTGGTGACATGGAGTCCTAGTTCAGCACTCCGGCCACTACACCATACAGCCTTTCACTGAAGCAATGCTTAAGCAATATTTTGCTTGAGCAACACTTCATCGATACATGAAGCAATGCCCAAGGGAAGTGTGAAAACAATGCTAAGACAACTCAGTTCCCTGGGATGAAGAAACTCTTCTTGCGAGAATTTTAACATACAGTGCTAAGAAGCCATTATCTCAGTTCATGGCTGCAGATGGATTCAAAATTTTGAATATATCCCAATTCAGCAGTATTTCCTTCCACTCTTTCTTTGAAATGTCTTTATTTAAGAATAGCCACTTGAAGGTCATTGATTATGTGAACAGGAAGATTCAAATGTTTTGCCATTGGCTTGGGGATATTGCCATTTTTAGTATCATACTTGTTTATTCTTTTGCATAGAGAATGTCATGTCTGTCTGGTATAGACTATAGAGAAGCATTGCTGACAAATGATGGCATGATATGTGTGGATCTGGGGAAACAGACTAAGTCTCCAAATGCTAATCCAACAACTTCTTTTTCACAGTTAGCAGTCTCAAAGGTGCTACAAGATCCCTCTGCAAAGGATGGCAAGTATCACATAGGAGGATAAACAAGTAAAAAGTTGGTATCTGGGTTTATGACAGGGTCTTGACTTGTACTGATGTCCATGTTATGCTTCCTGTTGAAGGTAAGAAGTTTAAGATTGGGAGGCTATCTATAAGCAAGTGGAGGCCTGGCACATAGAGCATATGAAAGGGCAGTATTCTTCTCCGGAAATGGTTGTAGCTTGTTGATAATGCATTTCTCTGGTCTTGAGAGCTGTAGATGACAGCTGGTAGGGTTCTCTCATTTTCTGATTTTAGTCTATGTTGTAGTAGCTTAGTTCTGGATACTACTATTACCTTGTTGGACTGTATTTTAATTTCATTAGGTCGGTATTGTAGTTGGAAAAATGTCAGTTGTAAATACATGAGTTCTGAGTTTCTGTATCATAGATCTGAAAAGATGAAGTTGTACTGGAGGGCTTGGCTGTAAGTGATGGCTTTGGTAGTGTGTTCTGATTCAATACTGGAGGCATGTCTGTATATGTATTTATCAGGGAGCTTGTGATATTGCATGGTGCTTAGATGTTCATTGTAAAGAAAGTGTACTGGTACTTGTTATGTGGCTTGTTCCAGGCCTCGATTGATGGTGGAGTTAAAGTTGTTGAAATTCTGGCAGAATTTCTTAAGTGATTCCGTTCCATGATTCCAAATGATAAATAAATGGACCTTAGGTAAAACAAAGGTTTCTTGGTACAGGAGATATTCCAAGTCAGTCAAGAAGCTACTTGCACACTGTAGTACAATGTGAATGTTCATGGCATGCCATAAACATATAGACATATCTTATTCCAAAAAACAAAGCAATTATGAGTGAGTACAAAATGGCAGAATTTGGTGACTAGGTATGTTGTGGCCTTACTGAAAATGGTATTCTTGAATATTTATAGTCTATTCTAGCATGGGATGCTGCTACACAGGGATTCCACAGCAGTGGAATTCCACAGCAGAGGGTGTTCTCTGGGAATGCAGAATGTAATTTCTTCAAAAAGTCAGTTTTATCTTTCACATACCTTGGAGTATTGCTGCATAAGGTCTGAGAATTGTATCCCTATATTCGGATGCACCAAGAGTAAGAGTTCTCATGCTTGAGATAACTACTCATTTAGGGTTGCCTGGATCATGCATTTTGGGCAATAGACACAAGATCCTTGGTCAAGATTCTTGGGATGTGTCCATGTAGGGAATTCTTGTAAAAATTTGTTCCTTATGGTTATTCATCAGTAGGTTTTATAGATAGTTCAGTAAAAAAAAAAAGGGGGGGGGGACAGAGAATGGAATCCTCTGTTCAGTCTTTATTTAGGTGACAGAAAATCTTAGTCTAGAATTGCTTTTGGGGAATCTGAAGTTGGGTGTACAATTACATTTCTTTTTGCGGGGAACAATCCCCTTGCCTTCATCTGGCTCCAGCTTGTAAATTTGCAAATAAATACACTATGAAGACACTCTAGGTTATAAGTACCTGTCTAACCTAAGGAGACAAGTCGTGTCACTGCTCAATGAAGGGGAAAGCATTCAACAAATCAGTTGAGAGATTAATTGTAAAACAAAATTTGCATACTTACATAATTCCTATTGTTCCCTCCCACAATGTATGTGTGCACACATGCTTACACCCACTAATAATGCTGTGAGGTAGGTTAGATTGTGCCCAAAGTCACTTGAGCAGTATGGCTGAGTAGGAATCTGAACCTAGCCCACTCCATTCAAGTCTTGACAGCATAACACACTGACTCGCATATAATTAAGCTTACTTCTTCTTGGAAGTGTACCATGCATAATACCTCCAGGATAAATTTGACTGATACCCCCTGCAGCTTGGAAAAATTACATTTTTGGAATATTGCTGCTGGAATCTCCCTGAAACTCTCTTGTAGGAGCAGCAGCTAGTTGTTTTCATGTCAGTTGGCTGGTGAATCCAGGCTTTAATCTGAAGTTTAATGGAGCCATTCAAGGTGCTAAACTCTTTGCCTCAATAGTTTAACACCATGGATAGCACATTTAAAATTCAGGCTAAAATCTAAATTGGAAGGAGCACTCCACAAAATGGGTATCAACAGCTGCCACTCAGCAGTAGCCCCCCAAAGGAACTTTCCCAGGCTCTCTTTTTCAAGACAATCTGTTAGTTAAGCTTCTCTGAGTTAACTATCAAGTAAGTGTGGTTAGGATCATTGCCAGATACAGCGTTTGCAGTATAGTTGTCTTACAGCCTTTGCCAAGCTGGCATTATAGATCAAGGTGCCATTAAAACCTGCTCCTGACACCCTGTTTTCCTGCAAGAATTCTTACTACTTAGACAAATATCTGGCTTAGGCAGGGCACAGATCATTGTCTTATTGCTAATTTGACCAGAGGATAAATTTGGTTACAATCTGACAGGAAACCTATCTGCAGAACATGCCAAAACCTGTAATTTAAATCATCTACCATGGGAAGCTCTGCTAGATAGTATCTGTACTAATGCCTCAATTCAGCCTACACATTAGGCAATTCAAGCCAGGCTGTATGCATTGTACACAAGACATTCACCCACACCACATCTCCAGGCTTACCATGCTTTGGGATCATTCACATTAATTTGTGAATATGACTGTGTTTGCTAACATCTGGACATTCACTGCAATCTTTGCATCTAAAGGGTTTCAACACTTTGACTTCAGCCAAATCTGTGCAAGATGTGCCAGCCAGTTTAAAATAAAGCTGGTTTTTTAAAAATTAAAGGAATAATCCATTACATTATCATCAACATATTCTGTGACACAATTTGAAAAAAAAAAGTATCCCACTCTGTTAATAGATAAGTTGGTAATATGGAGAGACATTCTGTTAGCGATATACCGGTATGTATGCATAAGTACGACTTACATGAATATACTGTATTTCTTTTTGGACAGGGTACAGTGAGCAATTCACTAGCTCTTCTCACTCCACTTAAAATGTCTCCCTGGCAGCCATTAAGATGACTGCTTTGTTGTTGTTGTGTGCCTTCAAGTTGTTTCCAACTTATGGTGACTCCAAGACAACCCTGTTACAGGCCTTTCTTGGCAACTTTTTTCAGAGAGGGTTCGCCATTGCTATCTTCTGAGGCTGAGAAAGTGTGACTTGCCAAGGATCATCCAGTGGGTTTCATGGCCACACAGGAATTTGAACTCTGCTCTCTGGAATCATAGTCCAACATTCAAACTACTACACCACACTGTCTCTCCTAAATATTACACTAGATTGTAAATCTTACTGAACTCTGTGTGGGACTTAGTTCTGAGCAAACAAATATGCATAAGATTGTGTTTTATGAGTTGTTTCTTTGGATTTTTTTCCCATTTCTCACCAAATGGAACATGCTTTCTGGTCTAGTAAACTGTTGGCACATAGTATATCATTAGAGCTAGCTAAATATTAAAGAGAAGAAGTAAAATGGTTCATCGTGCAGAGCAGCACATATGAAGTTTTAACAATAATACCTTTCAAATCTGAATTTCTTGCAAACTTAACACTCCATAGGTCTAATTGGAGGTGGAAATTGCAATAGTCACTTAATTTAACCCCCCCCCTCCATGATCCAAACCATTTTCATATATCAAATGGCAGTGAGATTTCTATATGTGTAACAGTTGCATGGTAGATGATATTACACACTATTTCTAATTAACCATGTTTTCTCTCTTTTATAGGTTTTTAGATAACAACGAGCAAATACATTTTCTTATTTCCAAGAGACTTGTGATCTTTTGTTTCCTCCTGGTGTAACATTGATACTGCTTTTTGTTCATAAAACAGTGAGCCTTTTTTGATTTCTGTATGCAAACCTATTGTTATTTCAGGGAATTTTATAATTTATCAATTAAATATTTAATTATTTGAATGCTTTCAATCTATATTGTTCAGAAGATGAATTAGTTTCCACATATATCCCTCACATGCAGTTTTGGAGTACAACTCCCAGAATCCATCAGTAAGTATGAGCGAGAGAGTGGAGAGGCTGGAGAAGTAACCTTTTTGGAATACAACTCCCAGAATCTGCCAGCGAGGATTGCCATTGGATGGACAACCTATGTTGGAAAACAAATAGAGGAAGTGCAACCTAGTTGATTCTCCTAGCTCTCTTGGGGACCTTTGATGCACTGGTTCTGCATGCTGAAGTGTGCGGGGAGTACAGTGATAGGGTGGTTGCACTCATACATGAAATGTTGTTTTTGTAAAGTAGTACAGGGGCGGGTGGGTTTCTGTTTAGACCTATGATACCTGAACATTCAAGGTTAAATTTTATATGAAGCCACTGGGTGAGATTATCTGACATTATGGAGTGCACTGTCATTTCCTGGCACCTCTCTTTCTTGATGTCATGTAAATCAGGTGAGGCTGAGAAAAAAATGGATGGCTGTTTGGATGAGGTAACTGGATGAGAGCTAATAGATGAAGGTACTGTGAGTATGTTTCCCAGGTCCAAGACGTTCTTGTATGATCAGTGCTGGGCATATTTGTACTCTCCTGGGAAGAGTACAGCTTGGTACACTTGAATCCATGCCTGTTTTTAAAAGTGGATATGATGGCTTGGGGCACTTTTTAGAACTTTGTGTGGTTTGCCAGCTGCAGCTTTTCCTGAACTGTGATAGCCTTGCTAAAGTGATTCATACTGTGGCAATCTCTAAATTGGATTACTGTGGTGTATTATGTATGCAGCAGCCCATGAAGACTGCACAGAAGATTCAGCTAATGCAGAATTCAGTAACCAAGATATTGACTGTCTTGAGTAAGTGGGGGCAACCTAAACCTAATCGGAAGAAATTATATTGACAGTCTATTTGCATCGAAATCCAAATCAAGGACTAAGCAGCTTCAAACTTAAATACTTTAAGGAGGACCTCCTCCCATACTAACCTGTCTGTTCATTAAGATAGCTGAACAGGGATTTCAGTGAGGCATTATGAAGGTACAAAGGAGAGACTAGGGGACTTCTTCAGAAGTCCCAGGTCCCTAGGAACATTTGTCTGGAACCCATTATGTAGTCTTTTATGTTAAACATTAAACCTTTTTAAAGGTTAGAATGCTTGTTTTTTTCCTGGTTTTATTTTGTCCTGTTTCTAGTTAATGTTTTAACTCTGGTTGTTAGGTGGTCCTTATACTGCAAGCAATAAACATACAAACAGTGGTCCAAGTATTTTAATTAGTTTTTTTAAAATATGGTGGCATGGTTGTTTTTAATCCCTTCTCATTTTGGACAGATGTATTATTATGTTTTATTGTTAGATTTACTATTTATCTTTCTTGATAAGGAAAACTGGCAAGATGGATTGTCGTGAAATCTGTGCAAATATAAAGGAGGATAAAAAGGACTGTGACTGAAAATTTGAGCTTCAGGGAGACCAGAAAGGTGGAAACAGGAAAGTAGCAGTGTAACAGATGACGCTACAGAGCTGGGGTGGTGCAGAGGGAAAGGGTACATACCATGCCCTATGGGTTGGTGGACTGGGACATGAAGGGGGCAAAGAGAGAGTGAATGAGGCTATGGAGTGTGACAAAAAGGGGGGCAATGAAGTAAAGATAAATTGAGGGAGGCCCTGTTGCAATGAGAAAAGATGAATGCATGGGGGTTGCATAGAGTAAAGCCATTTAAAATTTATTTAAATGGGCAATAGAAACAGGATTGTTTGCTGGTAACACATGGTGTATCCAGACTGCAGAAATATAGCTCCTTGATACCACTTTAAGTGTCATAGCTCCATTCTAAAGAATCCTGGAATTGGTAGATTGGTAGGAATACATAGAATTCTTTAGTGCATCATCTAGAACTACAGTGTCAGAGCTCTCTGGCTATGAATTCTAAGTGCCTAATACTAATCCTAAAATTCCGTAAGATTGAGCTGTGGCAGTTAAAGTGGATTCTTTATGCTACTGTCAGAACAGAACATGGAGAAACAGAATGGTTCCCAATAGGCAAAGGGGTCAGAAAAGGCTGCATGCATCCTATCACCCTATCTAATCAACTTATAAGCAGAACATATTGTAAGGAAAGCAGGCTTGGACACAGAAGAAGGAGGAGTGAAAAACAGGAGGAAAAAATATCAATAATCTGAGATATGCTAATGACACCATAATACTAACAGAAAACCTCACAGACTTGGAACAACCACCGAGGAAGATCAAAGAAGAAAGTGCAAAGGTGGGCTTACTGTTGAACATAAAGAAAACAAAAATAATGACCACAGAGAATTTACATACATTTAAACAAGGCAATGAGGAAATATAAATAGTAATAGAATTCCCATATCTAGGATCAAGCATTGATTGGAACGGAGACTGCAGCCAGGAAATCAGAAGAAGATTAAGAACTGGGAGAGCAGCTATGAAAGAACTAGAAAAGATCCTAAAATGCAAAGATGTACACCTTGCACAGAAGTCAGAATCATACAAGCCATTGTTTTCCCTATTTACCTGTATGGATGTGAGAGCTGGACAGTTAAGAAAGAAGATACGAGGAAAATCAACTCATTTGAGATGTAGTGCTGGAGAAGAGTGCTGAGGATTCTATGGACAGCCATTAGGGACAATGAGACTTCAGGCAAGCCCCTGTTGTCTACAGTGGTGGTGCATGCATGTGGCCACACTGCCATTAGGAACAACGGGAGTTCAGGAGACAATGCAGGCTTGCCATCCACGAATGCTCAAATCCATGAATGGCAAGTCTGCAGATACCAAGGTCCCACTGTACTACACATTGTACCACGCAAGCACTTTTCATCATTAAAAAATGGAGGAGGGTTCATTTTTGACCTTTGATGAAGATTGTGTTGGATTATAGCAAGAGGCTGAAGGTCTAGACTGGGGTGGGTTTTTTTTTTTTTTTTGGTGAGGGCAAATTGTGGCTCTCCAGATATTCCTCAGCTGCAGCTCCCATTGCTGTGTGCCTTCAAGTCATTTTTTACTAATGGTGACCCTAAGGTCAACCTATCATGGGCTTTTCTTGGCAAGTTTCTTCACAGAGGGGATTTGCCCTTCCCTTCCTCTGAGGCTGAGAGAGTGTGACTACCACTAGCCCAAGGTCACCAAGTGGGTTTCCACAGCTGAGAAGGGATTTGAAATCTGGGCTCCCACTGTCCTGTTCTGACACTCAAACTGCTACATCATGTTGATTCTCATTATGCCCATCGTATGCTGACTTGATCTGACAACATCTGGAGGGCCATGTTTGCCCAGCCCAATCTAGATACATGGCACTGGCAGGAAATTATAGTCTAGTCCCAACAGAAGACATAAGAAATGTAAGAAATGCAGAAGATGAAAGTTTATGTAACTTGGGTATATGTGGGTGAGTGGAATACATACATTCATTTGCCAAATGCTTACAGCCTTGAAGAGCCTTCCTCAAATGGATGCCCTCCAGATTTGTTGGCTTACAGCTTCTGTCACTCCTAAACAGCACAATGGCCTCTGCTGGATAAGGCTGAGTCATTTTAATGCAGCAGTTCCCCCACAATTGCTGTCCTGCTTTATATTGGGAAATTGTACAGTTATGACCAATGATATATTCTGACAAGCTTGCTTCCTTTAATTAAAACATGAAATACAGGAACAGGAAAACAATGTTATTTACCAAACTCCATAGCCTAAACCTGGTGTCACAAGTGGCCTCTGTTCGCGATCCATTCCAGAGTCCTGGCAGAGTGTTATCACTCAGTGACTGTGACTTGGCTGATGATGTATACAAGAAATCAGCTGCACCACGTTGTGTTATAAATAGCACAAATTTAGGGATCTGCTTCTATAAGAAATCAATTGTTAGAGAGGGATGACCTTTTAGATTCCAGCTACTCCCCTGCTGTGTTTTTCCTCTTCACTGCATGCTGTTTATAATTTGGCACAGATTATGAGAATGCATAGAAGCTGGAGGGGAAAAAAACACCAGTTGGTTTTAGATAATCAGGTGGATAATTAAAAAAGATTAATGAAGTGGAGATTAATGAATGGACTGAGGCCAAAGAAGACAGCAGAAAGCTACATAGCTATGAGCTCATCCTGATTTATTCATGCAGAAATTTTTCATTCTCTTTATCTTCTTCCTAAACTAGAAATCTTACCTTGAATACATTTCTGTCACAGCAGAACAATATATTCACCTACTGCTACTTAGCCTCTTGTTTCTCTGCATGCATTCACAATAGACTGAATTAGTTCATCCTGCTTTGCTTTTGACGTAGGAGTCTGATTGCGCCTGTGTTTGACTTGGAACCAGATCAAAAAGAGAGGAGCAAAGCAGAGGATAAGAGAGATGATAATGTATGTCAGTTCTGTAGTGAAAAGACAGAGGGGCCACCCAGAAGTGATCAAAAAGCTAGTGCAGTGTCCCAATTCCCCTGTTGCTGAAACAAGGATTCTGCATTAACTACAATATACAATAATTCATTAACCCAAGCTGCCTGATTTCAAAGATTTTTCATCCTGCTCTTCAGCCAAAAGGGTTCCCAGAGTAGCTTAGGGTTCAAGCAAAATCAACATGGTCATTCATCCATTTGTGTTCATTTTGTCATTATCACCCTCTTTCAGAAAACTGGGAGTCTAGACTCAAGACAAATATAAAATCGCACAAATATTTATTGGTAAAATGTAATTAACTATCAAAATTAACTTTTGAGGGAGAGAAGAGGCAGGCCCAGCTCCATCAGGGCTTGCCTGAAGGAAAGAACCCTCCCTCCTTATTATTTAGATATTTAATTTATTTGCTCATGTAAATCATTTATGTATTTTGTGTATTTGTTTATCCACTTTTGTAAACCGCTTTGATCTTTTTTGGAAAGGCGGTATATAAATAAATTATTATTATTATTATTATTATTATTATAAACATTAAAAATGATCAAAATGTTTTTTAAAAGTTAAAAACAATATATGCCCTTGGGCTCATGATCTAAAAGATATGATACAAAAGGAACCAAATAGGGGGCAAGGGAGGCAGGAGAGCAAATTTCAGGCAAGATTGCTTAAAGTTACATGTATGAGGCCTCAGGCTTCCTCTCTTTAAAAAAAGAGCCTGCCTGTGAATTATTTTCAGTAGGTAATGGCATGGGTAATATGGAAACATGGTACACCATTAAGCTAGGATTTCAGAGCACCTGTTACCTGCTGGAAATGTGACTCTCCAAGGAAGGGAGCACTGCAAGAGCTTTCCCTCACTTGCCTCTGACATATTAGGTGAGAATTACATGTTTCCCCAGTATTGATGGACTGTAACTTCCATCAGTCCTAGTTACAGGGGAGCAACTCTGGGAGGTGGGCAAAATGAGAATGTTGTCTCCTCTACTGATTCTGCCCCACTAGTGAAATTTTCCTTCTGCCCCTTAATTTCTAGCTTTGCAGCTTGTAAGATTCTGAAAATAGTTCACACCTTGTTGTTTGTTGTCAATTGCTTTTGAGTCATCCTCAGTTCACGCTGATCCTGTGGATGACTCTGCTTTAAGTCTTGTAGATTTATGCCCATGGTCTCCTAATTGAGTCTATCCATTTGTCGTGTGGTCTCCCTCTCTCTCTAGTATTCTCCACCTTTCGTAGGATTATTGTCTTTTCTAATGAGTCATGCCTTCCCATGATGTGGGCAAAATATGATAGCCTGAATTTGATCATCTTGGCTTCCAGGGAAATTTATGGCTTCATCTGCTCCAGAACCCACTTGTTTGTCTTTTTGGCTGTCCGTGAGATATCCTTAGCACTTTTCTTCAGCAACGCATCTCAAAAGAGCTGATTTTACTCTAATCAACTTTCTTCACTGTCCAGCTCTTGCATCCATACATTGTGATGGGGGATACAATGGCTTGGATGATCCTAACTTTAGTGTTCAGTTGTATATCTTTCAACTAGTTCTTTCTAGTTCTTTCGTATCTGCCCTTCTCATTCCTAGTCCTCTTTTGATTTCTTGATTGCAGACTCCATTCTGATCAATGTTTGATCCAAGATATGGAAACTCTCTCACTGTTTCAATTTCTTCATTGTCTAGGTTGAATCTGTGTAAGTCCTCATTATATTTTATTTTCTTTGGAGTGAAACAGATGGGTAGGAAAAAAGGGGCTAGAAGCTGCCTTTTCTAAAGCCACATTGAAACCCCACCAACCACACCGCTGGCTCCCAAGGCAGCTGGAGTGCTCATATCATGCCATGGCTTCAAGCCAGGAAGAAGCGGAAAAAAGCTGCTTCTTTTTGAAACGGCTTTTCTTTGCATAAGGAGCCTAGGGGGCACTTTCCTGCTGGCTTCAAAGCATGTGTCATCTAAATGCCACACCTTCAAGCCAGCTTGAAAGCACCTCTTTTTGCCTGTCTGTTTAGCCCCAACATGTTCAGTGTTAAGCCTTTGCACTTTCTTTTTTTTTTTATCTTAGTAATCTGAGATGTTTTCCTCTAGTAGTATGGTGTTGTCTGCATATCTTAAATCGTTCCTTCCTCCTATCTTTACTCCTTCTTCTCTCTCTAAAACTGCTCTTCGTATGATATTTCAGTGTACATTTTTAACAACTAGAACTCTTCTATTTGCTGTGTTTGTATTCCCTTGGTACCTTTGCCTGCCTCTTTTATTTGGATCCCTAAACTCTGTTTCTCAATGCTCAACTGATGTTTTAAGTTTCCAAAATGCTAGGAACGTGGGGACACAAGGAAAATTTAATTGGGAGGGCAATGCCCTTGTTTTACTTCCCCTGTAACTGTAACTCTGCCTAGCCATAACAACCACAAGTGATGAATGCTGAGAACTGCAGTCCAGCAACATCTAGTGGGCTGCTTTTTGCCCAACATTAGTTAAAACTGCCACACGTGGTACTTCTCTAAGTACCTCGGGTACACTAAGTGTCAAATGTTTCATATAAGGAGAAAAGAGCATTCTTGGTTGCAGTGATCTACCTATGGCATTCTCTCTCTATGGAGTTGTGACTGCTGCCCACAAGGACATTTTATTTATTTATTTATTAGCCCTAAATTGACTTTTTTATTTACTGAAGGATGTTAATCAGTTTATTTTGTTGTACTGTGTGCTGTCGGCTATATTTCAGAGGAAGGAACTGGCAAAAGCAAGTTTGAGTATTCCTCGCCTAAGAAAACCCTATGAGATTCATGGGGTCGACACATGCATACAAACACACAAACACATTGCTGGACTTGATCCCCTTCCCCACCACCATTCCCTTCTCCTTCTGTGTCATGTCTCTTTAGATTGTAAGCATGAAGGCAGGGAAATGTCTAATTAAATGATTATATGTACAGTGCTGTGTAAATTTACAGTGCTATATAAATAAATGTTAATAATAATAATAATACACAGACGCTTGCACACACACACACACATAGTGATGTCTTTCTCATGGTCTTACTGTTTTAATTATTATCTGCACAATGCCTTGGTATCCATGAAGGCACAGGCTAGTTAAACTTATGTTTTAATAAATACATACCATTTAAAAGTTTACTATTGTATGTTTTTCCCCTATAGAAAAACCATGTGTTGCGTACACCCTCTAGTGGTAAAGAGCCTCAAAGGACAAAGCCTTTAATGATTTCTCTCTGGGTTCCTCCAGAGAGAGCAAATTTGTTAGGAAGTTGCAGTATTTATTGCTGTAGTTCTCAGGTTTAAAATATATATATATCCACAAGTTTCCTGGCAGTACTAACTAAAATAGATTATATAGTTATTCTTACCTTCTGTTATCCCTCCAAGGCAATATTTGCTCTACACTGGTCATCTGGAACCTAAGATGTCATACAGTATTATCAAGGTGGGCCTGTACAAGCAAAGCATAGATTATTGCAGCCAACGCATGAGGACAAATCTTTTGACAGATTTTCCGTAGAAAGAAAAAAGATAAAAGAAGTGATGGTAAAGCATGGGAGGCTGAGAAATCGAGGCTATCATGAATGAATCTCAACTATTCTGTGAATACTGCAGGGCAGAATAGCAATTAATTAAATTAAGCTGTATGGTTATAAACCCACTGGATGACCCCTTGGCAAGTAATGCCTAAGAGGATGGCAATGGCAAATTCCTTCTGAAGAAACCTGCCAAGAAAACCCCATGATAGGTTCACTTTAGGGTTGCCATAAGTCGGAAATGACTTGAGAGCACAGAACAACAACAAGATATAACAAACCCACCCAAGCATCACCCATAAACCGACCAAATGTTGAATCTCTAAGCACATGTGAGTATAGGACAGACTTCTTCAGGACTCCTAAATAACAGTGAAGAAGAGTCTAGGTTGGTATCTCTTGGTAGTCTTCTGTGAGCCATTTGCTCGGGAAACAGCATCCTGGACTAGACCTTCAGTTTGATCCAGCAAGGATCTTATGTTCTTTTTAAACCATCTGCACCTCTGTGGGATGTGTGTGGGAGCAGAAGAAAAAAAATTATTATTCCTGGGCATGCAGTGGCTAGCATCATCTCCCTCCCCAGCTCTTTTCTGGCTAAACATCCAGCCTGAAAAAAAGAGTTCTGGTGAACCAGAAAGCTTACTCTTGATTTTTTTGGGGGCCATTTTTTGTTGTTGTATGCTTTTAATTAGTTTCCATCTTAAGGAGACCCTAAGGCAACTCTACAGGGGTGGTGGGGGTGGGGGTTCTTGGCAAAATTTGTTTAGAGGAAGTTTGCTTTTGCCACCATCTGTGGCTGAGAGAATATGATTTGCTCAAAGTCTCTCACCCAGTAAGTTTCCATGGCTTAGCAGGGATTCAAAACCTGGTGTTCAGAATCATAGTTCAACACTCCAACCGCTATATAGTGGGCCCTTGGTTTCCTCTGGGGTTTGGTTCCAGCCCCCCCCCCCCCAATAGGTTCATAGCCCGTTAAATACAATGGGTAATAATAGTGTTTCTCCTACAAAATGGCAAAATGAAGGTTCACTTTTGGAATTTATGTTTTTTTTTAAACATATTTTCAATCCATGGATGGTTGAACCCATAGATGAATAATCTACAGATACAGAGGACCGATTGTCCCATGCTGGCTTTCTCCCTTTTTAAAACTGCTCTTAATAAAGGTTTTATGCTAACATTACAATACAGTTTTGTAATCATCTCCATTACAGAAGGTGTTACAGGTATTCACATTTGATCTTGCTAGTGCTTCCAGAAAAAGCTATAATTCAGATGTGTAGTGCAAAATCTCAAAAGTTTGATAGGGCTTACTCTAAAAGGTACACAGGACTGCAGCTTTAGTGTGTGTGTGTGTGTGTGTGTGTATACACCCCTGCCTGAATGCCATGCTCCCTAATTTAATTTTCTTTATACATGCATTAATTTTATACTATTTGATCACAGAATAATATGGCATTGTAATTATTTTATTGTATATTATTCAATGGTGTAGAGGAATATGCACCCTCAATTTATGGTCAGGCCTTTTTTTAAAAAAAAGAATACTTTGGGAGATTATTCTGAGGCTTCGCTAGCAATCAAGACATAAATGATTGCTTTTCAATTCCTATATGATGAAAGATTTTCAGCTTTCATGTATCATAAACCACTTCCTCAGATGCACTGACAGAGTACAACATGCATTATTCTAATGTGCAGCTGGACACATTTTGCAGTAGGAGAATTGAAAAGTGCAGGAGGAAATAGGCTTTTGTGCATTATCAATCTAATCTGAACTGCAGAAATAATGCAGTTTGACACCACTTTAACTGCTATGGTTAAAGACTATGGCATTCTGGGATATATAGTTTTGTCAGGTATTTAATAATAATAATTTTTATTTATAACCTGCCCCTCTGAGCAAGCAATCAGGGTGAGGTACAGCAAATTTAAAACAGTACAGTTAAGAAGTTCTTACACCCCATTCCCTACCTCCTACCCCTTAAAATAGGATTAAATTAGTGCAAGTTAAAAACAGAATGAAAAATACAACCAATAAAAACAATACAATTGACCCAGTATTCTCCATCAGGGAGCACTGATGCCACAAACTACAAATCCCAGGGTTCCATAGTACTGAGTCATGGCAGTTAAGGCAGTCTCAAACTGCATTATTTCTGCGGTGCAGATTGCACTATATACTTTAATCAAGACAAAGATTTTGTTGTTGTGTACCTCCATGTCTGATTTATGGTAACCCTAAGACAAACCTACCATAGGGTTTTCTTGGCAAGTTTTTTCATAGGGGTTTTGCCATAGCCATCCTCTGAGGCTGAGAATGTATTACATGTCCGAGGTCACTCAATGGGTTTTTAGCTTGAGTTGGGTATCAAACCCTGATCTCCACAGTCTTAAAGTACAGTAGATAGGGGGAATATCAAAATAGAAAATAAAAATGTCTCGTTACTTCTCATAACTTCTCATACAGTCGTCATAACTTTATAGTAATAGTATGCCATCAGGACGAACAACTCAACTGCTCCATCTGTCACCAAGGAAGATGCACATGGCTTTGTGTTGCTGCAGGCATTGACAACTGCACCTGGCACACCTTTTGCCCCATGGCTGCAGGGTTGAAGGGCACCTAAAATGTCCTGCTTTTAGTCACCAGTTTTGTAATAACTTTCACCATTAAATCCATTTCATTAATTTCATTAATTCCATTCTCTCCTTGATAGCCATCACATTTCAGGGACATTGCCGATGGATCTTGATTCTATGGAGTTTATCACATGGGAGGAATTTCTCCCAATTTCGAATGGAGCTAATTTGAATTCATGTAAATTCGCTAGTTTAGCAAATTTACGTGAAATCTAATTGCGTTCGGAATGCGTTCAGAATGACTTCCCATTGCCCAAAAATGACCCCCCATTGTCCGAAATTGCGTGAGATACTTTAATATGCAATTACGTGAAACCCCATGATTGCGTTCGGATTGCGTTCGGATTGCATTATACCCCCAAATTCTGTCGTATGATAAACTCCTAATTCCCTGCCAGACTGCCTCTGTCACATTTTACAATGCATTGCAAAGTCATGCAAAAT
This sequence comes from Urosaurus nigricauda, assembly GCA_034509955.1. Lineage (NCBI taxonomy): Eukaryota > Metazoa > Chordata > Lepidosauria > Squamata > Phrynosomatidae > Urosaurus > Urosaurus nigricauda. Next base: position 242,681,230 of record JAOEGL010000003.1, read on the forward strand.
AACACACAGGCACTAACCCTAACCCTTGGTACTGGCCCTCCAGCTTCTTCTGCAGTGGGGAAAATAAACCCATGACGTAGTGGTTTGTGTGTTGGACTATGACTCTGGAGATCAACCACTGGGTGACCTTGGCGAGTCACAATCTCTCAGCCTCAGGGTAAGGCAATGGGAAACCTCCTCTGAACAAATCTTGCCAAGGAAACTTCATTAAAGGTTTGTCTTAGGGTTACCATACGTCAGCAATGACTTGAAGGCATACAACAATACATAACCTGTGAATCAGGCTGCATCTGCACTGCAGAAATAATCTAGGTCAATACCATTTAACTGCCGTGAAATTCTGTGATGAAATTCTGCGAATTGTACTTTATTGTGGTACCAGAGCCCTCCGACAGAGAAGGCTCAATGTCTCACAAAACTACAATTCACAGAATTCCATGGCCATGGCAGTTAAAGTGGTGTCAAACTGGATTATTTCCTCAGTGCAGATGTAGCCTCAGTGTTTGGAATTGGAAGAGGCATCTTTGGCTACGCCTGCACTTCAGAAATAATACAGTTTGACACTGCTTTAACTGCCACAGCTCAATGCTGTGGAATTCTGGGAAGTGTAGTTTCGTGAGAAGTGTAGCTTTCTCTGTCAGAGAGCTCTGAAAGCCAGTGTGGTTGGACTAGGATTCTGGGACAACAGGGTTTGAATTCTGGCTCAGCCGACCCTGAAACCCACCTTGGTCAAGTCACACTCTCTCAGCCTCAGAGGATGGCAACAGCAAATGCTCTCTGAAGGAACATGCCAAGAAAGACCCATGATAGCATCACTATAAGTCGGAAATGACTTGAAGGCACACAACAACAACATCAACAACAAGAGATCTCTGGTGCTCCAACAAAGCACAAATACCAAGCTTGCACAGCATTGAGCCAGGACAGTTAAAGCAGAGTCGAACTGCATTATTTCTGCAGTGCAGATGCAGCTTCTGATGCATCACTCAGAAGCTGTAGCTTTTATTTTATTCATTTTGTGAAATAAGAAATTAAAACAACAACAAAATCGTGTTTATCATGGTATCAACAATGAGAATCAGAATGAACACAAATATGTCTGAAACACACTAGAGAATTAATCCAGTTTGAGACCACTTTAACTGCCCTGGCTCAATACTAGGGAATCCTGGGAACTGTAGTAGAGAACCAAAGCTCTCTGACAAAGAAGGCTAAATGTCTCACAAAACTAGCATTAAGCCAGGGATGTTAAATTGGTCTCAAACTGGATTATTTTTGCAGTGTGTTTTAGACCAAAATGTCTCATAAAATTACAGTTCCCAGGATTCCCTAGTGTAAGAGGGAAGAACCATTTTATTTTTACAGGGGATTTGTGTGAGGTGTGTATTTTAAAAACCATTCCTTTCTGTTATATTATGTGGCCTAAGGTCTAAGCTCTCAAGTTTATTTCTATTAGCTATATATATATGTATATATATGCATCCACACACACATATATATCTAAATATATAAACATATATTTACTTGTGTGTTAAATCCAAAACATTAATTTCTCTCACCTAGCACTGAGCCAGGGCAGTTAAAGCAGTCTCAAACCGGATTCTTTCTGCAGTGTGTTTTGGACCTATATTGTAAATGTTCTTTTTCCCCTGTAAATCCATTTTTTTGTTATCACTTGTGATAATGAAATTTTAAACCATATGCGTTTAGTCTTTTTTTTAAGGTGTTGAAATAAAAGACTTTCAAATGAGAAATATGTATTAGTATAACTGATATATCAGGAAGGAAGAATCGAGTCAAAGGACCTTATCAGACGTTGGAAATTGGAAGTATAATCCAATGGCAATCTGAATGCAATCATGGGGTTTCACGTTATTGCGAATTAAAGCATCTCACGCTATTTCGGGCAAAAGGGAAGTCATTCCGAACGCAATCATGGGTTTTACATTATTGTGAATTAAAGCATCTCACACAATTTTGGGCAATGGGGGGTCATTTTCGGGTAATGGGAAGTCATTCTGAATGCATTCCAAATGCAAATGGAATTCACGTAAATTCGATAAACTAGTGAATTCATGTGAATTCCAATTGGCTCCATTCGCAATGAAGAGAAATTCCTTTATTTCGAAATTTCGAAAACTGTATACTGAAGTTAAGAATGAAGAAGGTATAAAGTTGGAGTAGAAGTTCAATATTTCCAAGTATTTTGTTATATGAGGATAACAAATCTGTTTAAGTGAAAATGCAATAAATACTATATATACACACACACATATATATGAAGAAATAAAAGACATTCAAATGGGAAATATGTATCTATTAGTTGACATGCTGTGAAATTTTTAATGATAATTGATGTATCAGGAAGGAAGGATTGAGTCAAAGAGAATTTTGGAGTCTGGGTATTGAAGTTAAGAATGAAGAAGGTATAAAGTTGGAGTAGAAAGTTGAATATTGCTAAGTATGTTGGGATATGATTTAACTGAAAATGCAATAAATACTATATAGTATATGTACATACATACATTTATAGTAATTACTGAATGTCTTTTATTGCTTTATATATATTTCTATATATATAGAAATAAAAGATATATATATAAATATATATATAAATATATATAAAGCAATAAGGCATTCAATTATATATATATATATACATAGAAATATATGTAGAAATATATTTCTATATATAGAAATATATATAAAGAAATAAAAAACATTCAGTATAATATATATATACAGTATATATATATAAATATATTTCTATATATAGAAATACATATAAAGCAATAAAAGACATTCTATATATATATATATATATATATAAATATATTTCTATATATAGAAATACATATAAAGCAATAAAAGACATTCAGTAACTGGGGGTAAAAACCCAAAAACTGTAGCCTGAGGTGGGGGACCAATTATTATGCCAGGAATCAGGATGCTTCATCCTCCTCCTCCTTTCCTCCCTCTGCCTCTCTGCCTTCTTCTTTGCCAGGAAACAAAATGGAGGCGGAGGCGTCACACTTGTGGGCGGGGTCAGAGGGCACGATGGAATCTGGCTCTCGGCTATCGACTTGCTACGCCTCTCCCACCGCCTCCTTTTTTTTCAGGCTTGGCTTCTTCTTCTCTTTCAATCGTCAGCTCGGCGCTCTGCTCTCAGGCTTGGAGCGGCGGAGACTGGAGGAGAGAGACAAGATGGCGGACAAGACGCCAGGCGGGTCGCAGAAGGCCAGCGCGAAGGTGAGGGCGCTTCGCGGGGCCTCTGAGGGAAAAGGGAGGCCGGAGGATGAGCTCCCCCCGCCTTTGCCGGGGAGGGGGGCCGGAGGAGGCGGATGAGGGACTCGAGACGGAGGGGCACGGGAGGAGCTACGCAGGCGGCTGCTGGGCCTGGACTCACTCGAGGGCTTTGCGGCCTAGTCGCCCCTCAGGAAGCAGGTCTTCTTCTTCTTATGGAGAAAGCTCTTCCTCCTGGCCTCCTCCTCCTCCTCCTCCTCCCCCCCCCCCTTTGACCCTCCTGTGATCTCTGGGCTGCCTCCGCACTGCGGAAATGATCTGGTTTGAGGCCGCTTTAACTGCCCTGGCTCAAGGCTAGGGAATTCTGGGAACTGTAGTTTTCCTCAGACACAGCCTTCTCTGTCAGAAAACAAAAATGACAGCATTAACAAGGAAACACATGTATATATATCACATATATATCTCATATATATATATATACACACACACACACCATATATATATATATATATGTCAGATACATACCTGCATATGTATATATATCAGATTCAGATATATATATATATATATATATGTATATATCTCACAGATATATGACATATGTATATATATCTGATATATATATATATATATATAAAATTCATATATCTGACACATATATATATAGATATCTGATATATATACACACACACACCATATATATATCTGATATGTATATATATATATATATCAGATTCATATATATATATATGTAATATATATTTCAGATTCAGATAAATATATATATCTCAGACACACACACATAATAATAATAATAATACATATATATATATATATATATATGTACACGCCCACTTTTAATTTAGAACCAAAAGGACATTCTTAACATTCCTTTATCATAATTTATTAAAACATTTTATTCTTCTATTTTTTTAAAAAAATATCTGAATTGTTCTGTTTATCTCTTTTGTTTTCTCCATTGTATAAATTCTCATTATATACTTCATATATCCTTTTTAAATCAAACTTTCGTTCATTTCCCCCCCCCCCTTCTAACTCACAGCATATAGCTTGTAGATCCACACACACATTTTTCGCTGGCTTTCACACACACAGAGCACACGGCTGTTTTCTCAAAAGAAAGCATAACACTCGAGAGTCAAATTTTCTTCCGAACCTCCTGGTTTTCCCAGTGACATGAAGACAGTCCCACTCAGCAAAACAAGACAAATGCAAACATGTCCATTCCAAGCCCTTTGCCGCACTCTGGCGCCACAGTGAACTACAGTTCCCAGGATCCCCTCTCACTGATCCAGGGCAGTTAAAGCAGTCTCAAAGTGGATTATTCCCGCAGTGTGTGTTTGCACCTGTGCCAACATCAACACCGATCTGTAGATTTACATTTTATCTTTAGTACCTTACTCTGTTGCTTTTCAATTCTGTTTCCCTTTTAGCCTTATTGTTTATGTTTTTCACCCATCGCAACCATGCATATACATTCATCCCTCCATATTTGCAGCTTTGGTATTTGTGGATTTGATTATTCACATATTTGATTAATATAATAGTATTCTCTCTAGGAATATATAGGTCCTCAAGTGCACCTCTGTGGTCAACTTTAACTAAAAGTTGCACTGGAAGACCTAGAGATTCCTAGAGAGAAAAAACTTCTAGGCCTTTGTAGCTCCTCCGGCGCAGTTCTGTGGTCAATGTCTTTCCTTGGCCACAGAATTGCACTGGAGGACCTAGAGATTCCTAGAGGGGTGTTCCCTCAGGTAAAAACATGCTCTTTTTGTTACTTGTGGTTTTTCCGTATTTCATGGGGGTCCTGTGCCCCTAATCCTAGTGAATATGGAGGGACAAGTGTCTTCTGGTTGATGACGTGGACTTGAAGGCCTCAGAGGAAGGCAAAGCAAACCCCCTCTGAAGAAATCTTGCCAAGAAAACGCCCTGATAGGTTTGCCTTAGGGTCACCATAAATCAGAAATGGCTTGAAGGCACCACCAACAAATAACCTGTGAATCAGGCTCCACCTCCACTTCAGAAATAATCCAGGTCAACACCTCTTTAACTGCTGTGGCTCGATGCTAAGGAATCCTGGGAACTATAGATTGTTGTGGTCAGAGAAGGCTAAATGTTTCACATTCCACAGCCTTAAGGCATGGCCGTTAAACTGGGGCCAAACCGGATTATCTCTGTGGTGTGAATGCAGCCTTGGAGTCTTTCAGGGGCTTGTTGCAAAAGGTTTCCAGGCTTGTGAGATAAATATATCCCTCATATTCTTAAAATCCTCTCTGAATCTGCCTAAATGTGGAGATACTTTTATTCAAGGCTGGCCAGATGTCCTCACTGCAAAGGAGGATAAGGCATTGCAAAATGGAAGGCATTCAAGAAAAATGTAGGACATTTCAACATAGAGGCTGAAAATGCTCATAGAAATATAAATTCATGCTTTTTAGCTGTGCTCAGAATGGAGGGCATTTTGGAATTCCTCCTGGACAGAAGGTTGAAATGTAGGACATGTCCTGAATAAGGAGGATGCCTGGTCAGCCTGGCTTTTGGTTATAATCTCCAGTGGATGAGCAAATGTGGTCCAGTGGTTTGAACATTGATTGCACTATGACTCTGGAGACCCGGGTGACCAGATGTCCTAACGGCAAAGGAGGACAAGGGACCATAAAGGAGCACTCATAGAAATACAAATTCATGCTTCTTTGCCATGCTCAGAATGGAGGACGTTTGAAATTCCTCCTGGACAGAAGGCTGATTATGTAGGGCATGTCCTGGAAAAGGATGACGTCTGGTTACCCTGCTCTGATTGCTTTCCTTAGTCTTTAGCTTGCAGAGCTCGATCCCTCCTCTGCACTGGTTAGCATTTTGCCCTTCTCTGTAAGGTTGTCTTGGGCATAGCGTTGATGTGTCCTGCTTGTTCTTTTTTTTAGTGAACTGGCTGTGCCTTGCCTTTTTAAACCTTTTTAAACAATGGCCTGATCTAGACTGGCAAAAAGGGGTGTGTTCATGCCGGCATGAAAGTGTGGCCCTTAGATGACCTGCAGTGAAAGTTTGGCATGAACGCACTTCTTTGGTGTTTTAGTGGGGAAAAAGCAGCTTTAAAAAGGAGCTGCTTTTCCCCACTTCTTTTAAAAAAGGGTGTAACTGTGCAGCTGCATCTAAATGGAGTGGTGCAACTGTGCAGTTTTTTAAAGCTCCCAAACCCTAGCTCCAGCCCTAATCCGAACCCTAGACATGCGCCGTAGGGACTCTGGGATGCTGTAACTGTTACTCAACTGCACATAAAATGTCAACTCACTCATAAGATAAAGAAGTTTATTCATAAAATAAAGGGGTTCATTCATGGTGCACCGGTGCAACTGCGCAGTTAAAAAAGGGAAGCGAAACTGCAATGGTAATTTGACAGATCTTCATAACTGCACAGTTCATGTGTGATGTACCTGCACAACTGTGCAGTTCGCAGCCAGCAATACAATTGTCTGTATGGTGTACTGGTGCAACTGTGCAGTTAGCAACCAGTACCCCCCCCCCCAAATTAAAGGTTCATTGCGTCCAAAAGCCCCGTTCATTGCCACCCGTGCAGCTGCTTCGCCTGTGTTTCTTAACGTCCTTCCAATGTAGTGGCTGAGCAAGAGACAAGACTTCAGATAAGTTGTCCCCACACCCCCTCAGTGTAGCTGCCCTATACCTTTTAAATACACCCCTGGGACCTGCAGTGTAGCCGCTAAGCATTTGGGAAAATGCGACTTCATGTCGCCCTCTCCTGGCAGTCTGGAAAGCCCCAATGGTTCTTGCCATTTGCGGTCGATCTGGAGCAACCATAAGGAACCTCAAAGAGCCCCTGTCATCATCTGCTCTGCTCAGTTCTTGTAACTTCCTTGACTGAATCAGTCTCCCTGCAGTGTGGTCTCTCTCCTTTCCTTCCGCCTGCCACTTTACCAGGTATTGCCCTTTTTTCCAGTGAGTCATGTTGCCTCATGATACGTCCCAACTATGATAGCCTCAGTTTAGTCATCTTTGGTTCTGTGGAGATTGCAGGTTTGATTTGCTCTTGCACCCATTCATTTGCATTTTTAGCAGTCTGTGGTGTTTGTAAAAAACTTCTCCAGCGCCACATTTCAGATGAATTGATTTTCTTCATGTCAACATTCTTCACTGTCTAGCTTTCACAGCCATACGTACAAATGAGAGATATTGTGGCTTGGGCAATTCTGACTTAGTATTTTAATGACATGTCTTTAACTTTGAGGAGCCTGTCTAGTTCCTTCATGGCTTCCGTTTCAGATCTTAGGCTGCATTCACACTTCAGAAATAATCCCATTTGACCCTGCTATTCCTGTGGAATCCTGGGAATTCTAGTTTGCTGGGGGACACCAGACCTCCTTGAAAGAGAAGGAAATATGTCTCACTCAACTGCAGTCCCCACAATTCCATAGCAGGGAGCCATGGTCATGAAAGTGGTGTCAAATTGGCTTGTTTCTGCAGTGCAGATGCAACCTGAACCGCCTTCTGATTTTTTGACTACAATCTCCAGTTTGATTAATGACATAGTCAAGGTCTTTTCCAGGTGAAGATAGTGACTTCACATTGCTGTTGTGCAGCACTAGTTGTGTGGGTTGGTAGTAAGGGTTATTCCTAAACACAAATACACATAAAGGAACATAGACTTTTGTGGAGTGGCCCACAGTATTTGACAAGTTTAAAATAATTCAAATATTTCAGTTCCCAGCATGGGTTATGTTTCTGAATTCAGTTTGTTGATTCTGTTCAATAAAATTGCAAAATTACCAAGACTTTAAATGTTTGAAGTGTAAGCTAAAATGATTTTCTGTTGCCATTTTATTTGGCATCGGACCACCATATGTTTTTAAAGGTTGTATTGGGATGATGATTTGTCAGTTGTTGGTCACTGTGCTGTTTCAGAGCAGTGTTAGTTTCAGATTCTTAGGGGCTTTCTAGATTGGCAGGAAAGTGTGACATGAAGTTGCCTTTTCCTTAATGCTTAGCAGCTGCACCACAGCCTTTAGATGGAGCTGCACTGTTCCGCAGTTTTTAAAAAAGAAGCTGGGAAAACCAGCACCTTTTTAAAGGCGCTTCTTCTCCCCTAAAACGCAAAAAAAAAAAAAAAAAAAAAAAGTGTTTTCATGGCACACTTTCCCTTTTTCTCATCTAAAGGCTAGACTTTCATGCAGCCATGAACACACTTCTTTTTGCCAATCTAGAAAGCCCCTTAGTCTTAGACTCTGGTCTCTAGCTGTTTCTTTAAAATTACTTTTCAGTCTGTACAGACTTTTAGTTTCATATATAGATGTTTATGTCCAGAAACAATCTTGCCTTTATTTTTCTTGTGGATGAGATACTTTGCTGATATAAATCTTAAGAGCTCAGCATTGTGCAGAATTTATCTAAATATTAAAATGTTCTCCCTCCCTCCTTCCCTCTCTCTCTCTCTCTCACACACACAACACCACAATTACAGTTTAATATACTTGATAAAAAGTGATGGAGAGGTGACAGTGTAAACAAACACAGATTCTTCATAAATGGTTAATGACTGGGCACAGTCAGCCACAGATAGTTCAGAGAGAGATGTTGTTGTCATGTGCTAGTCCAGATTTTTAGGTTACATTTAGCTGAACAAAAATGTGCATAAAATACCGGTAGTCTCTTGCTGCTCTGTATCATGGCTTGCAGTTGGGGAAAGAAGGTATTAATGCACTGTGATTTGTTGGAGAGAGGGTAGAGCATTGATAAAAAGTGTGTAAATGTAACGGAAAATGAAAATGAACAAAAAAATTCAAGCAGCATCCTTGTCCTTCATGTAAGCCACTGTTGGTATTGGGGGAAAGAACTGTACAGTACTTCATTCCTTGTCTTTAAATCTGTCACAGCTTTCGTAACCCCTCCTTGTTTTGTTTTTCCATCATTCGCATGTGCTGAAATTCCGAAACAGTAATTTCATGGTTCTGTCTCATGGTTGACCCCTCTGTACAAATCATCAAATTTATTGAGATGAATGTATGTGCAATTCAACATAGGTTGTCTGTAAAGATGATTTCTAGAAAGGAAGGAAATCAAATCATTAACAGTCAAATACCAGTTTTTATTAACTATCACAGAAGATTACAAATGCAGTTGCAGGGGATCCGTTCTAGACCCCCCCCCCCCCGGTGAAAATGGAGGCTTGCACTTATTCAAGCACAACAGGCTTGAATGGAGCACACACACCCCCGCCCCGTGCGTACGCCATTGCAAATAGTGGAGGTTGCCTCTCAGCATATATTCAAGGGCGTGGATCTCAGATCTGCACATTAGGAGGTAAAAAGAACAAAACTATTACCAAAAATATTGTTTGAACTCTATCCTAAACCTATCTTAAGATACATTTTTTTTCTATTTTGAACATAACTAAAACTGGTTTAATATGATCAGAATTGAACTGAACCAGTTCATGGATAGATTAGAGAAGGAGGAAGACATAGGTCTGATCCCTGTTTGTGGCTTCAAGAAATAGGAAAAGAAAATTGGATCAGTACGTTTAATCTAATACAGAGTTGCACATACAGCATATTACCCTTCTGCTGATTTTAGCTGAATGGAAGTACTTTCTTTCGAAGGTCAAATTCAAAGTTTTCTTCCTTAGTTCACATTTTCCTGAAACATTATAGATTGTGTCCCATGGTGGCTTTGCATTATCACAAAGTGATTACTCATGGAAGTTGGGTACCTCTCACATTGAGGTCCTATGCGGCATATCCTGTTCCATTCTAGAAGGTCCTACAAACCTTGCGATGTACTCTGGAGACTTAAGTGAGTACCAGGTTTGGGTGAATATAAGGGTTGCTCGACTTGGATGAGTACTTTCTGCCAAGGCAAACCTACCATTATACACTACCCACTGATAAAGGGAATAAAAAAGTCTAGTAAGGTTCTTTTTTTCATTACATTAAGGCTGTGTCCACATTGCAGAAATAATTCAGTTTGACACCACTGTAATTGCCATGGCTCAGTGCTATGGAATTATGGTTATTGTACTTTGTTGTGGCACCAGAGCTCTGTGACAGAGAAGGCTGAATGTCTCACAAAACTACAGTTGCTGGAATTCCATAGAATAATAATAATAATTAATAATAATAATTAATAATAATAAATAATAATAATTATATGCCACCCAATCACAGGGAATCCGTGCGGTTTACAACAGAGGGGATTATGCAAGCAATAACAATAAACATGAATTTAAAAAAATGGCAATGCATTAAACAATAATAAAATCAGATAGCAATTAACAATAACAATAACTAACAAAAATACATAGAATGGAGCCATGGTAGTTAGAGTTGTATGATAGTGGATTAATGCTGCAGTGCAGATGCAGCCTAAGTGTAGGATTGAATTGAATTGATGTTATTGCCCAGGTTAGGGAGGGAAATTTATTAATTTCTACAGCTTCATTATTTTCACTTCACTCTTGGCCATTGCGTACCCCCGTTCAACATGACTCTTTAAAGAAAATACTTAGAGACTGTTCACAAATGTTCTATTTAAAGAAAATACTACCCCATTGGTTGTTTGTTTTATTTTAGAAGGGAAGTTCTGCCACTTGCATGATATGCATGCATACTTTGAAAGATATCCATATAGCTCCTATGAATCACAAAATGCTAGGCTGTAGTTAAAAGTTATGCTATTAGAAATTTTGCTTAGAATGCAATGACTGATGAAACCATTAAAATGGATGAGATTGTCTTAATGCTGTTTTTCTTTCTCCTAAAGATCACACAGTTAAAAAAAAAAACAGTATAAGGGTTTGCTGATAGAAGAAGAATAGGCCAAAATTCCTTTTAGTTAACTTGTGTGCACCTAAGAAGTGTTCTCTTTTTTGGTTGGTTGTTTCCTGACTTCATGATGAATGCAGCTGTTGAGCCAAAGTAGAAAGAAGTAGATGAAATTTTGTTACCGTAGGAAGTTGTTGCTGTTATTATTAACATATTTTATTTATCTATTTTATGTCCCACCGTTTTTCTTGTCCAGGTCAAAGGTTGCTTGGTATATATATTTATATCCGTCTTTTACCCAGTTAGCTCTCAAGGCCGTTTACAACAGTTAAAACAAACCTGGCTAAAATTCACACCATACAGAAGTTAAAAATGTAATTAAATTATTTTAAAAACCCATTGAGAACATAAGCCATTAGAAGGAAAACAGCAAATAGAAAATGCAGCAGATTATGCAAGCCCCTTTCCCCTTAAGCAAACTGTCTTCCAAAGCATGCTGAAACAAAAAAGTCTTTACCTGCCTGAGGAAAAAAACTTTGGTTTCTTTCAAGGGCTGGAAAATTGTGTTTTGGTAATAAAAATGGGAAGTAAATGGCATGTTTCCGAGGCTGCTGCCACATTGCAGAATTAATGTAGTTTGACAACAGCTTTACTGCTATGTTTCTACCCCATGGGATCCTGGGATTTGTAGTTTGTGTGGCACAAGAGCTTTGACAGAGAGGGCTAGTAGCTCACAAAACTACAAGTCCCAGAATTCCATAGCATTCAGCCATGACAGTTAAGGTAGTGGCAAACTGCATTAATTCTGCAGTGTAGATGCAGCTCTCAAAATAGTTTTCTTATTATTATAAAGCACATTCTTTTCTTCACAGCATGTAAATTAGTTACATAAATATGAAGTGGGTGGGGTAGTTGTCTGGAGTGGCAGCTAGATAAAAAATTAGATTCTTATAGAGAAAGCAATTTCCAGATTTTACTTGAAAAGACTTTGCACAGTGATGAAAAGAACAGTATTTCAAGGATTTGCATGGTTTCTGCTTTGTGTAGTTAAAAATGATGCTAATAGTTCATATATAAAAGTTGCTAGTGAACATTGAAGCAAAAAATTAAAAGAGGATTTCCAATATTTGATTTACTGAATGATGTGTCATTTTCATGTCAAATGTGCAAAAATCCCTTTGAGTAAAACAGTGAGTTTCTGTAAATGCCAAATGAAGTTAAACTGAAAGTGTTGATCCAAAACATACTGCAGAAATAATCCAGTTAGAGACCTCTTTAACTGCCCTGGCTCAGAGCTAGGGAATCCTGGGAATTGTAGTTTATTGTGGCACCAGAGCTCTTTGATAGAGAAGGCTAAATGTTTCACAAAATTACAGTTCCCAGAATTCCCTACCATTGAGCCAGGGCAGTTAAAGTGGTCTCAAACTGCATTATTTCTGGAGTTTGTTTTGGACCACAATAGACTATCACTTTTTGCCAAGTACATGATAACATATATAAGATAAAGCTATTTAAATGTTGGATGGGCAGTCTGTGACTTGACAGGACATATTTAACAAGTCCTGTAATTCCTGATGATTATTCATGTGCTTCAGGCTGGTGGGAGATGGAGTCCCAACAACAGTCATTTGTTTGATTATAGTTCTTATCGTTTGAACAATGCAAATCAAAAATTTGCAAAGAAAGGAATGATTTCCCCCTGTTCTTCCGGCTTGACTTTGATCATTGGTGCTTGTAAAGTGGATGTTGGAAATCCCAGAGACAGAATATGATTATTTGCTGTCACATTCTGACATCTAAAACTTGCTGTCATATTCTGTATCTTGCCAGATGAATTCATAGGTTGTCCTATCCCATCATGTTCCATAATCACTAAATACTTACAACAATGTAAGACAAGAGAAAATGTGCCTTTCATGGATGGCAGCACATTTGCGTATGTTGAAAATAACACCAGTGCAAATGAGTATGAGTATTTAGGGTCTTTCAGAGTCTGCTGATTTGAAGCAGAAGCTAACAGTAACATTTGACTCCAACATGTTTTTGTGTCTCTGCATTATAATAATGATTGTTTTAATTAAATACTAAATATTCCTGACTGCTACTAAATTGTAGTTGTTGAAAGTGCTTTTGGTTTATTTAAGATGTAAATGCTGTATTGCCAGATTTGGTGATGTTGGCTAAAATTATAAAGTTAGCCAGCAAGTTTTTGTTTCTAATTTGTAGACAAAAGATTGAGCCTTGATTTAAACTCTGCTATCTTGATTGCCCAATAGGATTTTTAAAAACGAATTTTAGAGTTTTAGTGGACAGTTGACTTGAATTCTCCAAATACTTCTGGAATCTAAAACATTTCATTTTGAGATACCAGTGGATGCAGTCCAAATTAAATCTGCATCTTTATGTATATAAAATGTTGAAAATCAATAAATATTTCCTGAATATAATACTTCTATTTTAAATTATTTTTAGGCCAGAGTGCCAGACACAACCCGTGCCACTTCATCGCCAGAGAGTCACGTAAGTCTTGAATGTATAAAAATGTATAAAATGTATAAAAATCTAAGTAAAGGAAACTCAGTTCCTGTGGTCATTTCACTCTGTGAAACTTAAGTTAAGTGGATTTATGATTATTTATGAGTTACTGTCTATTGAGGAATTGAATTATAAATCTGTAGGTGTACATACAGTTTACTTCAGTTCATCCCCCCATGGCATTTCACCATTTATGCAGGTTCAGTCTCCTTGATGTGTTTTGTGTGATGTATAGCTTCTTATGTAATTGAGAGCAATTTTTGACTAAGCATTTCAATGTGTTGGTAAAACAGAGTTTAAAGCTGTTCATTGGTACAAGTCTGCTTTGGTCATATACCTCTGAAACACAGAAAGTATTTTTAGCAGCTATATGAATATATTGTGTTATGCAAAAAGACATCTGTGTAGCACTCTACTCTGTGTCATGGCAGTAGGAGAAATGTGAACTCAGAGTTCATATATATGTGTCGTCAAGTTGTCTGTAGACTTCTGATGACCCCATTAATTTTGTAGGATTTTCTAGAGTATGGACTACTCAGAGGTGGTTTGGTGGTTCATTTAGAAATACAGCCTACAACACCTGTTATTGTTGGCAGTTTTCCATCCAAGTACTAACCAGAACTGACTCTGCTTAGCTTCCAAGATTAGATGATATCTGGTGCCTTCATTTATAGTGGTTTACAAGGTAAAAATGTAAGATACAGAACAATAAAGCAAAATGTCTACAAAATACATCATACTAAAACAAATCTAAATTCCACAGCAGAAGAAAAGCTAGGGGAATAAAAAGGCACAGAAAACTAAAATCAGCAACATACTTCACTTGTTGCTGTAGATGCCACAATGTAGATGACAGATAAACCACTCTTGAGCAAGGTCATCTGTTTTGAGATGGGATTATCAGTGTGGTGTAATGGTTTGAGTGCTGGAGTACGACCCTGGAGTCTAAGGTTAGATTCACAGTTTAGCCATGAAACCCACTGATCTTAAGGAAATCACATGCTCTCGGCCCCAAGGGAAGGCAATGGCAAATCTCAATGAACAAATCTTGCCAAGAAAACCCCATAATGGGGGTCGCCATAAGTCAGAAATGACTTGAAGGCACACAACAACAAGAACAACACTTGGTTAGCAGAAGGGTCAGGGCCACCTGTGCCTCCAGCAGGTTCCAGTAACACGTTCCAATAACACTTTCCAGAATGCTGGCTCTAGCAATACTTGCAAGCCATGTATCTAATTATATATGGGGGGTGGATCCTTCCCCACACCAAGTTGAACATCACTAACTTGAGCAGATGAGCCACCCACTAATAGCATGCATCTCTGTCTGGCCTGGATTTAGTCTGTATGTTAGAACTTAGTTGTCTTTTAAAGCAGTCACAAATTTCATTGGCTTGGAGATTTAATCAGTAAACAAAGTCACCTTTTGGCCTATTAAATTATTATTATAATATTACTAATTGCAAGTTGAATAAATTTTGAGAAAGATGTGTACGAGAGCATCAGTTATATATTTTTCTTGTCTCACTCACCCCAATTTCATATGTTGCTATCCTTCCTTCTTTCATTTAATAGATCTAGATGCCTTTGAATAAATAATTTTCCTGATTAAATGGCATATCTGCTGTTGAGAAGAATGACTATTTGGGGGCTTAGAACATCACAAGGATCAGATTTCCCTTATCTAAAGCTGATCCCATAAAGTGCTTCATTGACTCATTTAATATGTAACATTAGCGTATACATCAGTAACAGTGTAGCCCATGAACACTCAAACGGACTCAGTGTCTCTACCCTGAAACTTTGAAGAGGAGTACCATGAAAAATGACCAAAAGAATTTAGGAAGTCACCTTTTTTTGGCCTATACAGATCCTCTTTCAAAAGAAGTAGTGACCAAACACTTTCTATTCCAAAAAAAAATGGCTTGTAAAGGTCAGTGAAAATGAGCCAGATTCCAAAACACCTGTAACTGTAGTGAAGATTGCAGCCAAAGTTGAGGGGGAAAAAGTCATTCTCCCTCTCCTGTCTTCCTTTGTCAATAGACCTCTGCTTATTTGTACACTTAAAAGATTATATGATTAAAGTTTTCTGTGATCATTGTTTTGTTACTTTCTTATTACCTGTTAATATTTTTTTCTCCTGTAGCCACTTTTAGAAAGCAAACTTAAAGCATTCAGTATTGGCAAGATGAGTGCTGCCAAAAGGACTTTAAGCAAGAAGGAGCAGGAGGAATTGAAAAAGAAGGTAATGATGTAGGAAACCAGTTTAATCAGATGGACATTATTTATTGTAGCTTATACTAGATTGTTGACAGTAAAACAGCCTTGTAAATAAGTTCAAAAATTCTGAAGAGAAGTTCTTGTTTGTGTGGAGTCTGAATGGATGCTGACAATCAGAATTCTCTGAATGGCTCATAGGAGCAATCCATTTTACAGCTTATTCAGTTTGGCTTGTATTCTCTTCATTATGGGCCATATCAGTTGTGTTTCCACCTCTATGGTTTCCATCTCCTGGGTAGTGAGGGAACCTTGCAGATGGGTTGGTATATGTTGTGATAGGGCTGCATTTGGTGGAAGGCATTGATGGAAATCACTTTTCTCATTACGTTAAGAGAAGACCAACTTAAGACCCAAGCAAATGTTACTAATTTAAGTATATGAAGCAATGCATTTTTAGGTATAGATTTTTTGATGTGTTAAAATAGAGCAGTGGGAGAGCTGTATGCAATTACAGACAGCTGTCCCACTGCTCTATTTTACCATATCAAAGGAAGGCATACATATAACAAAATCTATATAATAAATGTTAAAATAGATAACTTACACTAACAATTTGTTTTAACATTTTGGTGACCAGGAGGATGAAAAGGCAGCTGCAGAAATTTATGAAGAATTTCTGGCTGCATTTGAAGGAAGTGATGGCAATAAAGTCAAGACATTTGTCAGAGGAGGAATTGTTAATGCATCCAAAGGTAAGACTGACTACTACATTTTTGTAGAAGAAGTACTTTCTTTCTTTGAATTATTTGTAAGGATATAATTTTTTAATCTGTTGCTTTGTCACTGGTGTGCTAGTTAAATTGTTAGGAAAATGATCTTATTCTACATTGCATATACAGTCGTCCCTCCTTTTTCACGGCAAATCTGTTCCAGACATCCTAGCTGAAAACAGAGTTTCACCTATATTCAAGGCCCATTGGTTTGAATATAGGTGTGAGCACACCACCCCATTCATTCTCCCTCCGTTCGTCCCTAAGCAAGGGACATAATCCGAAGACCACAAGAACAGAGGGAGGACTGTATTCATGAATATAATTTATTTTTATGTATCATGTATATTGAATACGATGCTCTTACCTGCTGGGTATGGTAACTTGGATTTCATTTGTTAATTTGGGCTTCAAATTAATAACTTTTTCTGTCATTATGCTGGCCCTATCAGCATAATGAAAGGAAGACAAAACACATTGTAGCTTGTTGAAATACTTGTAGTTGTGATTTTTCCCTCTTAGAGCCTGGCAGCCTGCCTTTGTAATGGAGCAGGTTTTCAGAAGGAGTTTGCAATACATTAGGGATTTAATGGTTCCTTCCATTTAAAACAGGGCTGGCCCATCAGATATTTTTGACATATGCTTGCACTGACCCTGGCCAGTGTACCCATGGTAAGAGATTGCAGGAGTTTCAGTCCAGAAATACCAGGATAGTAATTAATGGAAGGGCGCTGAGTAAAAAAAAATGTTGGTGAATTATAGGAGCTCTTTGATTCCTTGCTAGTGTGTTTAGTTAGACATATTCAGTAATCACTGGCCTGTCTTTCAGAAGAGCATGAAACGGATGAAAAACGAGGAAAAATCTACAAACCTTCATCACGATTTGCTGATCAAAAAAGTCAACAGAAAGAGTCATCTTCTAATGAGAGACCTCCCTCCCTTCTAGTGATAGAAACCAAAAAGCCAGTAAGTTTAGGTTTTTTGAAAAGGTTTCTATTGACCTGTTTCTAAAATACATTGGTTACTTTCCCCAGGTATTTATATATTGCTTTTCAGTGGAACCCCCAAATATAATTAATGTAAAATTGTGTAGCCCAAATCGTTACTTGGTCTTCCATGTGAAATGGCCCAGTCTTAATATTTCTCTTTCTATAAACCTATTTTGGTGGTCTTTGATTTAAAATAATATTTCTAGGAAGAAGTCTTCAGTTTGCATAATTGTATTAGTTGTAAATTAGAATTTTATTGGGGAATTGTCTGCTTTTCACACTTTTATCTAAATTAGGAGTGGCTCTTGTGTTGCTGCTATTGTTCTGTATTCTCCATCAGCCCTGCCAACATATTAAGTGGAGACTATTGGTTGGAATTGAACTCCAACATTTGGGGGGTCATGCATTCTCCATCCCTTGTCTATAAGTAAGGGAAGTCATCTTTTTACAGCCAATAGATGAAGCACGGTTCAGGGATTATCCAAGGATTACTTTTCTCCTTTTTGGAAAGAAAAGCAGGGTACAGTAAATTGAAGGAATGTAGTTGAGGCACAAGTAACTGACAGAAGTGCTGTTTTTTTCTCCACCTGAAATAACTCAGTGCATGCTAATTTCTGTGACATGGAGCATATGTTATTCATTAGTAAATACTATTCAATGTGTTTTTAGCCTTTGAAGAAGGGGGAAAAAGAAAAGAAGAAGAGCAATTTGGAGCTTTTTAAAGAAGAGTTAAAACAGTAAGTATTTTACTCCATGTTGATGGAATAGAATGTATTGAAATAAATGAAATAATTTTGGAAAATAAGATAGTGGGAATCCAATTTTCAATATCTATACATAATTTAATAATAATAATAATAATAATAATAATATTTATTTCTTACCCGCCCCTCTGTAAAACAATCGAGGCGGGGTACAACAAGGTTAAAAACAGATTACAGATTAAAATAATTCAAGAATTCCATCCCAATCCCCCCCCTTAAAATAGGATTAAATTAGTTAAGTTTAAAATTAAATTACTAACAATAAAGGTCCAATGCAACATAGTACACAAAACTGCAATACTGGCCACAGCATGGGTAGCGACAAAATACAGAGGGAGTTGGGAATTGGCTGAAAGATTTTAGGAGCCAGGTAGATTATACGGTTTCAGGGAAGGCCTGCCGGAAGAGATGCGTCTTTAAGGCTGTTTTAAAACAGTCTAGTGATGTAATGAGACGCATCTCGTCCGGCAGGCCATTCCATAGCCTGCCCTACATTAATGAAATAAAAATGTTGATACCTTTGGATCCTATTGATAATGTTCCGTGAATCTGGGAATGGGCCTAATTGGTCTGTATGCTATTCATTATTTTTATACAGTGGTTTTGAGAAGTTGCACACTGTTGGGAATGCATAATAATGAAGTTTTAGTTTACATTAATATCTTTTTCCTCTTTGTTAAAAATTAACACTGTAACTGCAGTGCAAGCATTGTAATAGGACAGCCATCAGTGACTTACATAGAAATACTGAAGCAGATTTTAAAAGTGATTTATGGACAGTGAAGAAGTTGCATTTTTAACCCAAAGGCTGATATGTGCAAAAGGCACAAAATACTACCTTGGAAATTTTGAACTGTTCAGGCGACTGTTACTGAATTTTACTCAGACTTGTTAGTTGAACTTGGTTCTTTCTGAAATCAGTGCAATTTTAGTCACTTCTAATTTGCCCTATTAATTGTAACAGGGTCTAAATTCCGCTAAATTAGTTTGGATTTAGTCTGCTTTATTTGGAGGAGAAGTAATGGATCTTATATATTTAGTGTGGCATAACAGTTACTAATAAAAGGATGAATTCAAAATAACATAGTAAGCAGGTGTTGACTCGGTGTCTGAAGTTACAAAGACTAATACGTTGTAGGCCAATATTTTTTGGAGAAAAAAAAACTCTTACAAAGTAAATTAGACACAGTAGTGTTCAGAAATGAAACTACAGTCACTAATGATATATGTATCATAATTAGAGTTAGTCTGCATGTGGTAGCTGAGAAAAAAAAGTTCTGCCTCCTGATCAGGTTTCTAGGCCTAGACTAGGGCTAACAAGCCTGTGTCCCTTTAGATGATGTTGGATTCAAATTCCCATCAGCAGCAACAAATAGTAGAGAATGTTGACTGGTTACATTCCAGCAATTTCTTGAGAAGTAGAGGGTTAGAGCCAAAACAAATGGCTTTATGGAACAATATATGGAGTAAGCAACTTCCACACTACTTAGATTGGGAATTAGGGCTTTTCTGCACAGAAGAAGTATTAACAAAACAAGAAACCAACAGAGGGTGAATCTAACACTTCTGACTCTCTACAGCCCAAGGTTGTAACACTCAGGATAAAGTTATCTTTGGAAGAATAGATGGTGGATTAGTTTTTGACACTCTAGTACTCTCCTCATGTTTGCATATGTGGCTAGTATTAATATTTTACCACCTTCTAATGAGTCCTGATGACTTTTCAAGCTTCATCACTTTCTCTGTGCAATGCAACTTACATATAAGCAGAGGATGGGAGGTACAGGGGTAATAACGTTAGTTGTGAAGTGTGGCATCTGAAAATAGACTTTGGATACTAAGACTGTGGTGATAGTGCTGAATAAACCATATGTGATAGTACTATCAGGAAGTTTCATCCCATTAAATTCAGTAGGACTT